>OU015497.1:118272846-118582846 GCA_907164885.2 Dolomedes plantarius | reverse complement strand
ATAAATAAATAAATAAATAAATATATATATATATATATATATATATATATATATATATATATATATATATAATATATATATATATATATATATATATATATAGATATATATATATAGATATATATATATATATATATATATATATATAGATATAGATATATATATATATAGATATATATGTGTGTATGTATGTATGCATGTATATATATTTATATATTTGCCATTAATAGCATACATTGACCGTTGAATTTAATTTGAATATATTCCGTAGCGAAGCACTGGTATTCAGCTAGTCATTCATAAATACATACTTTTACCGAGAAAAAATACATTAATTGAATTGATGGCATCATATAAGTAATGAACTTCATAGAAGATGAGTGGACATCAGTTTAATAAGGAGCCTAAAATTAAAAATATTCAAGTAAAGATTACTATTTTCATCCGTATGAAATAAAAATATTGATGTTTAAAGTTGTTTTAAATAATTTTTTGCAGTAAACGGGTCTCCAATAGGCAATATCTATAGTCATTCGTATAATTTTTACTTTATTGCTTCAGTATAGGCATATAAAATATTTTACTGTTGTTCCAAAGTTTAAATTTAAACACCATTTCTCTAGATGAGAAAACTCGTATAAACTCTCGTTTGTCACCCAATAATAACCCCTTATTTTTCCCGTGATTTTATAATATGGCATTTTGTTGAATCATACTATTAAAAAATTTATACAAATTTACTCTATTAACAAATCGGACTATTAAATTAATATTTTACAAACGCCGCTTTAATAAAATAAAATGTTGATTATCTTACTGTAATACTTTGCGTATAGGAAAGGCTATGTATTTGGATATATTATAATATAAAATGTTTTTAATAGACTTTATAGAAAACGGTTTAATTGTTTTCTACTTTCCTACCCACAAGAATATTAATAGTACATTCTTTCGACAATAGCTAATAAATTGTTGAGTATTTCTATGTTAATTTAAGCTTTATTTGAGACTAAAAGTTCTTGTAAAAATGTCTGAGCCTTAATGACGCAATTAACATTAAAATTTATATTACTACAGCTAATATATACTCTCACTAGATCATGACAAATATATAGAAAGTAAATTTTTAAAAAATATATTAAAACTTTAAACAGCGAGCCCATTTAAAATCACACATTTTATGGCATAGAAGAAAGTTGTAAGTAAGTATTAACTATATTTGAATCAATAAAAAAGAATGAATTAGGTATATCTTTTACAGTCAAACCACGTTATAGTGAACCCAGTATGTAACGAACTTATGGATATAACAAACGAAAATTTTGGTCTCGTCGTTTTCCTATTATACGTAATTTAATTAGCATTGTGTCAGTTTAATGTAATTGATTTTAGTCGATTTAATTCATTAATTAACATTTCAAATAGATTTTATCATTTTTAATACAGCAATATTGATTACACATTCCAACTAATGAGTTATACATTTTATAAACTCAAGCATCTTTCTTAACGGTTCGTATAAAGAGAACCTCCGGATAAAGCGAACAAAACCTTTGGTCCCTTAAAGTTCATTATAACTGGGTTTGACTGTATATATTTTTATGAAATTTTGAGCACTAAAGTTATTTAATGACAAAAGATAGATTCAAGAATATCTTTTTTTCTCTTAATATACATTAACTAATACATTTCTTTCTTTCTATTTGAAAAATAGGGGTTTCCCAGTTTCATTCTCTATCCGAGTTTGTTTTACCCTAGTATAACCAATATCGACTTCAAAGTCTTCTAATAATTATTCCATTTAAATTGTTCTATGACAATAATATGGCAGGAGATATCTTTTTTCAACCCCAGCCATCCTTTATTTGCTGTTGTTCACAAAAAGGATCATTTGCTGACTACATGAATAAATGAGAGTCATGTGTTTGTTGTCCGTGTGCCCTATACAACACCAAGACATTGCGTGCGCTCATGTACCCCGTTGTACTCGGTTCGAATCTGAAAAATAAGGATCCGGATTGGAACATGTGTTTTTATCGTGAACCGCGTCCTTCTTTCGTGCAGTGTTATTGTCGGGCTTATGTTGAGTCAAAAAGCACGTTTCGAAGCCTGTACCGAAACTGTCTCCGGGTAATCACGGGCATAATGGTAGTTCAGTCATTGTAAACTTAACGAGAAAGTACAGGTGTACTTGGTCCAATAATGCACCTTGCTGGGTCCTGAATGCTCGGGAATGATGTAAAGTCTTTGTATGCTTTCGGTAACTTCTCTAGTAATAAAGGCACAATGACATAGACAATATAAACGAGAGCTGAATCGTTGTAGAACATTTCAAACGCCAAAATACATTGAATGTATTCATCGATACGACATAATGGGCTACATATATCGGGAGAGAATGTATGGTATTTGAATAGAAGGGGGGAGAATCAATGCGGAATTAGAATGTTGGGAAATGGATTTTCCATGTGTTTATGGTACATGCAGTTATTGTGCTATTTTTGTTGTGTACCTTTTAATATGATGATTGCATTCATATGCATAATTATATGTCTCTAAACTAAAAGCGTAAAAAATAGCTCACTTATCTGAACTAAAATAGTTTTACTAAAGAATCTCAACTGCTATTCATATTTTACAAATCGAAGTATATTTTTATTTCACTTTCACCGAAAAGTTTTCAAGGAAGGTAATAAAAATATATATTTTTAAGAAAAACTAATATATATATATATATATATATTCATTTATTTATAATAAATACAACTATCAATGTATGCAAATTGATGTAAAAAAAAAAAGATATTTTTATAAAAAAATCGTAACGGGTATTTTATAGACAAAATAATGCAAAAGGAAATATTCAAATTAAATCTAGTAGAACATACTAAAGAATATAGTACAGTTTGAGGAACATTTCTTTTACCAATTTTTTTTGGGGGGGGGGGTAATGTCCAATCGTCTGCCGCCTTAGAAAGAAAAAGTGCATTTTTTTTTGTCAATTTATTCCGTTGTTATGCACGTGAGGCAAAATTAGTTTAAAGTATCACAAAAAGAAAAAAACCACGTGATCAGCATTTAATAAATTAAATTATGAAAAATAATCTTTAAAAATTCACCAAAAATTGAGAAAATGGAGGTAACGATTCAAAAAGGATTTTATTTTAAAGATATGTTTATGCTCTTTCTCGCGATATAAATTTTATAACCCTCTGATTATTATTTTAAATGCACACTTTAAAGAATGTTGCAAAAACAGCCCAAAAATTTAATTTAAAAATCTAACAAGAATTTTTCAAAAATCTTTCTTAGTGCACTCCTACACTATAAGAAGAATCTCCATGCAAAATCTCAGCCCTTTAGGTCAAGAGGTTTAGTCTGTGCGTTTTGGTCTGTGCGTTTAAGTCAGTGAGTCAGTGAGTCAGTTACGGAACTGTTATATATATATATATATATATATATATATATATATATATATATATATATATATATATATATATGAGTATTTGAACAAAAAAAATTACTTTTACGGATGATTAAAAAATAATAATTAGGCTATATATTAAAAGAAGCAAAGGGAACAAACGTTCAAAGATCCATAAAAAGAAAACTCTCTTGAATAAATTTTAAACTGCTTTATTATATTAAAACTCATTCTTCCTTTAAGAACTTCATCATCATTATCAAATGTTTTTCGAAAGTACATGTGCTATTTTATGTTATTAAACAATCACAAAATGGTACATACATAATTTCAAACTAAAAATTATGTCAATAAAAACGCTTCTTAGGATTAGTATAACATCAACAACAATAACAAAATAAGGCATTCTAAAGAAGATGTATAAGGTTTGCATCCTATTCCGCGATATTATTTACCTTGGCGATATTAAGCTGTCCGTAATAGCTCACTTATAAAAATGCTTAACAAACGAGGTCTCATCCCAAGACCACTTATTTTGGAACACTTTTCAGGAAAAAAATCGAAGGAAAAAAAAAAGGAGAATATACACACTACATATTTAATCTTTCACGAAGTTCAGCGAACCATGAAGAGCCCAGAAGCTGCTTTTACAATTGTCCAAAACTGGTAACCTGTGCCAGCGTTTGTCATTATGCTCCCAATTTTCAACTTAAAAAAAATTACCTTTTGTGCCGCTATATTTCGCAGTTTCTTTAACCCCGATTAGATATAGAGTTTTGGAATAGGATTTTATATACCTCCCTGCCTACACTACTTAAGGTTTTGGACGGGCGAAAATTGGACACCATGCCAAACACGTGGTCCATTGTCCCCCTCAATGTTATTTACGAGTAGCAGTTTTATTTGTATACGAGTATAACTATGTACAGGCTTGGATACCGGTCATTTTGAGACAAGGAATAAATGTTTTTTACTGTCACTTTTATGACAGCAAAACAGCTCCCAGACTTGCGAGGGTAATTTTCTCTTCTCAGTTTCAAAAGTAAAGAAAAAGATATTCGTTTTGATTTGAAGAAAATGGGGCAGACCCTTTGTGAACACTTCAGGGCTCTGATTTATATCTCGTTCTATAATAGCGTTGCGCGATTTCCGTGTTGGCCCTGTATATACATATATACATTTTGAATATAAGTGTGGTGGCAGAGTTTGACATATTTACAAGTTCGAAAACGAAACTTATCGTCTTTTCTGGATTCGAGAGATATTGTTATTCGGGTACAATTCATTTGATTAAAGAATTATGTGAAAAATATTTCAATGTACCAAGATTCATAGAGAATAAATAAACTGAAAGTAGAGCAACAAGTCCTTTCTGTCAGGTACTCGTACATAAATGCTTTCAACAAAGCAAATTCTGGCTTCTGTTCTTTGAATCTCAAATGGAATTTCAGAAATTATTTAATACTTCTCAAATCCATTTTTCAATAGAATATCTGATTATTTAACTTGTTCTTTATGTAATTTTTATATTTCTCAAAATCTTTCTAGTTCATAGATGAAGGTTTTATAGATTGCAGTCTGTTAAAAATGTAAAATTGTGAAAACACCTCTTGGATTCTTTAATTTACCACAAAAAAAAAATCAACCGCTTTATGCGCACATCTTGGGGATCTAGGTTTAGCTACTGAAATCAATTTATTTCGTAATTATCATAATTTATTAACACTCATTATATTAAATACAATAGTGCAGAGTAATAGCTTCATATTTATTAACGTTAAAGAACTCATCGTGTAGAATTTTTCTTGGAGCTAATAAATAGGTTTAAAATGTTTTGAACATGCTTGACATTTTGTTGCATTATTTATCTTCATATTTAATTAATATTCATACGTATCAAAAGAAAATTTGCCGTTTGATACATCTCAAGTCTTAAAGTTTCAAAACGATAATTATCAGTCCCCAGGATTATACCTTGAAAATTAATTACCGGCTCATTAATTAATTGATAACTATTACAAAGAATACATCCTTGCAATGTCTTAATCCATTTCTTTTCGTCAAATACTTTCCCTGCTAAACTAGCCTAAATTAAAATAACGCTTTCTGTCGGCTGACGTTGTTCGTGATCCCCGGAAGTTTAATAGAAATTTGCAAAACTCCTAAATACGGTCACCTCTTACAGAAAACATAATTAATGAACCTAATCCCCCGCAACAAAACCGGTAATTAAGTCCGAAACTGCACATTTCAAATTGGTGAAGCCGATTCCTGCATACGAGGCTAGCTATTTAAGATTTATCCATTCTGGAATAACACAACATTGGAGACCTTGATGAATTGATCCTGAAGACACTGAGTGCTCGGAGAAGAAGCCCTTTTGTTTATGCTGGCGGAACATCGAATGAATAGAAAGAGGTCCGAGGGTTTTATTTCAATAACTACACCCTATAATGGGAACATCAGTAGTGAGGGAGCATTCTTTTAAGCCCTCCGAGGATTTATGACAAAGTCTTGAGCCATTAATCAACGCTGGCGCAAAGAAACTGTGTGTTTTCGCTCCTCGCTGTGCTTAATTAAGGATGAAAAGGCTGAGCTATCGTTTATCATTACCTAATCAGGGTGATTTCGGTGCTGCCGTTGTTTGTGTGTGTCCCATTGTTTTGTTTGGAAAAACAGTCTTGCCTGCCTGGCGCAGATTACGTTTTAATCGCCCCGGCAGAAATTAATTTTTCGGGATCCCTAGAGACGCCTTGGGCTAGGGAAAAGCAGATCTAATAATTAAAGGGAATCGGGACTTTTTGAAAATTCCAGAGGGGAAATAGGGCAAGAATTTTGAAATGAAACACTGGAGCTTTTCCTTTGACGGCATTTTCTCAAGACAAATATCAGGTTGAAAATTTAACGGAAAAATTACAAGCTGTGGAGTTAGAAAACACTGATTCTTAAAAGATTTCGCAGGATGTTTAAAAACAAAATAATTATTGAGCGATTAAATGAAAACAGGGCAAGACATTTCATCCATTACCTAAACATTTTCTTGCGGTTAGTGTTAGATAGGTCCACACGGAATCGACGAAAATTGATTGTAAATACGATAGTTATATATTTCAGTTAGAGTATTCGTAGTGGATTAATTTTATGGTATTTATTTTCTATGTAACATATGACCTTTCATTTAATAAATCCCTAAAGAACTAAAAGTCAATAAAGCCCTGAATAACTAAGCTGTATATGCTATTTAGATGCAGATAGAGGGAATGAAATTCTGGATACGCTTTTGATAATTTAATAGGGAGTTTATTATTTTGTCTGGTTCCTTACTCTTTAAAAACACCAGGTCACAAAAGTAATAACCTCTACACAGAAAAAAATCGAAAGATAATTGGATTTTACAAGACAGGGCAGAAGAAGTCCAAACAAGTAACTCGGATTTCAGAGTTCAGAAGTTATTAGAGATCTTATAGGCCCATAAGACTTTTTCATTCACCAACGAGGGAAAAAATCAAAAGAAAGACCTACCTCCCGACAAATACCCCCGTGTCTTGAAACAAGATTCAACAACAAAAGAAAACACTAACAACTCTCCTGTCGATTAGAAATCAGGAGCCATGACTATCGGCTTAAAAAAAATATATACTACAGCTCTCCTTTTCTGTCTTGAAGAAAATTAGAAGAAGTTGCCGAAATTCCCGGTAACACGTGTTGAGAAATTTGTACCGACGGTGGCTGCAGATAAAGCCTCGGGTGATTGCCGCGTTTCTCGGCAATCAGTTTAGAACTGTGACAGTCACACTTGCAATATCTCCCTCTCCAGTGTTTAATGGCCCCTCTCATAGAGCCCGTTGCGGTTTTTATTAGGGGCAGAAGGAGGATCGTAAATTGAGTCGGCCTGGTCCAAATCAAATTATTTTCCTCTCCTCCCTCTAGTGCTATTGCTGCGGGGCTACCGAGTGAGTACTTCTTCCGGAGAGGCCGGGAATGACTATAATAGCCCCGGCAATGGCGCGATAAAGTGAGAAAGGGCAATGGAAGTCTTTTGCAGGGTACGCCCCATTTTTCCACACCTAGTTACAAAAGGAAGAGCGAGGGTATTTGGTGACTGTCGCAAGAGATCCCTCGTTTGTGGAGGTATGAGAGGTTTATACTTTAATCTTATTCATAATTGTTCATTAACCGACTGATAGTCACTATTTGACATGAGGAAAATCAAGAAACATCTTTTATAATCTCAATATATCCCATTTTCCCACAAACTTACAGAAAATGGAAGGGAATTACAGTTGGTATCCATCCATTCAGATACTTCATAATTAGAAATATGAACACTCTGTACCTATATTTTATAAATACTTGCTCATTAATTTATTTATTAAGTTATCAATTAAAGATGATCGATAGATTTCGGATTTTTAGAGCGGTATGGTTATCTTTTGCTACTAATTGAAACCTACGGTGAAATAGCTAATTCACTTCAAGTTCGGTAGACCTCTAAGGATTTCAATAGCTCCCATGTCATGAAGGTAAATATATCTGTAGTTATTAGCGTTACATAACTGACAAAGTTACCATATATTGGTAGCAAGTAACATCAAGAAAATGTTACAGTGTAGTGCCACAGTTTTTTTCCAACTGTTTCTAATTTCTATTTGCTATCAAGAGACAAGATGGAGTGACACAAAACCTTTTCTCCGCATGGATCTCCATGGCTCCCTCAATTGCTGTCATACCCTTCAGCATATTTAGGGAGAGTTACCAACTTCGTACAGTTGCTGTAAAATCAGGGTTGTTGTACTGATCATTCCCATGTAGCTTTGCCGATACTGAAGAAAACCAATCCAAATATTTTTTTCGTCGTTTAAATACGCAAAAAGAGGAATTATCAATAAAACTGAAATAAAATAACTTGCATGAAAATGCTAAAAATTTATTAAGGTCACCATGAATTCATTCGCCTGACTTTCCGTTAAGCATCGCAGTTTGAGTGTGCCGCTGAGATGTCGATTAATCTAGAACTGGGGTCTAGCTAATCCTTTGTTCCAGAGACATTAAACATCGCCTGAGGAAATCAGAAAACCATTCCACTCCGATGTCACGCACATGGAAAGACATGTGAAATGATGAACGTCAGGGTTTGGAGATGACGGTTATTTCAGGTGTTACACAAACAAATGCGAAATCTTGCATACATCCGAAGTCAATTTTGCTGCGGATTCTCGATGTCTATTTGTAGCTCAATTGGGCGTGGAAAATGGATGGGTTGTGGAGAAGGGAATCGACTGAAATGACTAAAATCACGATTAGCAGAGAGGCCGGTCTTGCGCTTCTACATAGAGAAGTTGGAGTTCAATATTTCTTTAATGATAACCACACTAAGTGAACCAAACGCAATCGCTTGGTGTGGCTGCGTTTGGTTCTCTTTATCGACAAATATTCGCATGGGTACATAAATACAGAACTTTTCTTGAATACTAATCATCTGTTTTTTTCTCTTATGTACTAATCCGATTTTTTTTAATCTATATATGCCTCCATAATAGCTCTCTGAGCCAAATTTTGCTTCAGGCAAATGTTTCTAAAATGTTTGTGATACGTTTATGCTGAAGATTTGTTATGAGTAAAATATTAAATATCCCTTACTTTAGAGAGAATATTGATATATATTTTTACCTTGTAATTTTGGCCAATTGTATCTTCATTTCAGAAATGCAAATAATATCATAAATTTTATTTTTATATAGTATGAAGCGTCATGTATGCATTTTTTCAAGTAGAAAATTGTGAATAATGTACTCTTGTAATTGAAGTATACAAAGGAAAAATCTCATTTAAAAATTGTTTTACAGCATATTAAAATAAACAGATAAAATATCTAATCACCACTGATGAGGCGTATTCCTATTAAATGTACTTCTCTTGACATTTATTAATTTTCTAAATCTCTTTGTATAAACTAATTGCCCTTTAAAATTGCGGAAAATATTTTTAATTATCTCAATATGTATCTAACATATACAGTTAACGTATATAATATCTATCAAAAATGCATTTAAAATCTTGAACTGAAATAATATTTAAGTATCTGAACTTTTCAGGTTTTAACTCCTTATAAAGCAGTTTGTTGTACTGGTCGATTGGGATTTTCTGGAGTGAAATTTTTCAAAACCCTACGTCATTAGTGCCATTTTTATGCTCTCTCTCTTTCTCAAACTATCCTCAGTTAAACAGGCAATTAGTTTTAAAGCGTGGAAAGCAATTTGCACCTCGCTTAAACTACGTTGCTTTGCAGAGCTTTAATGCTCTCCTCTTCGTCTTTGCTTTCTGATTCTTTTGGCCCATCTTTCATTTTGTCTTCGGTTTCAACTGATGGCTTCAAAAATTGTGAATCACACTCAGCATGCACATCAAGTATTTTAACACTTCTCTTGAGAGTTAGTACTCTGCATTTTATAAGGAATGCAGTTGGGCTCTTATAAAATTGATCAATCGCAAAAGAAACTGGCATTTCTGATTGTACCAACTAAGGAAATTTCATATGATTAAATTAGTACTAAGTTCATGGCATAAAACTGAAATTTTTTTAACATTTCTTCGATTAATTGGAAAATTCGCTTTAAAACAGCAAAACAAGTTTTAAAAAACTTAAAATAAATTCACTAGACTTATCTGTAAAATAGGCTAATTTCAACTTGCAAAAGTATATATAGCTTTCTCCCTCCTGGATTTAAGGTAAGAGGCATTCTCTGACTCCGAATCTAGGAAGCCTTGTTTGCTTCAGAAGTTCGAATTGAGCATAACTTACTCTTATATACAGTGAAAGTATTAAGGTTTTTTTAATTCCCTGTAATTACAGTGTTTAACAAGGGATACGTATAAAATCAGTTAATATAAAGTTGTAATTAATACAGTAGATAGTAATTAATAATTCATTACAAATTTGTTTTGAATTACATTTTAAAATCTCGAAATGTTTCTCCTTGCACAGAATATGTTTCAGCAATTGAGACATAATTTTTATTATTAATTTCTTTCTGTTGAACTATTCTCTCGTGCTACTACAGTTCACTAAAATTTTTAAAAAAAGGCAAAAATATTATTTTTGTTCATGCATACTTTAATGCGCAATTATCTTAGCGTGAAATACAGAAAAATATAATAAAAATAAAAATTGATTTATTATGAGATTTAATTTTGGAGGCTATTTGATTCTAAAAAATTTCTTATTGTAGTCCTCGGGGAAAATAATTATTTGTTTATTTTTCTTTTTTGAAAATTAATAAATTTCTTCTACATGTTTATAAAATTTGCTTCAAACAATGTTTCATTGAAAAAAAATTTTATACATCTTAGAAATCATATCCCGTGAAGGAAAAAAAAATCTATACCTTTCATTATGCATAAAAAAATAACAAACGCTTTTTTTATCAGTCGTGCAACGTATGTTTAACAAAGTTCTGTACTTTACGATGTGTCAGCTTAATGTATTCAACCATAATCAACACTTATGAATAACAATTCATTTAGCAAGAAGTTGCACAAGCCGGCCAACAGCAATTAATTAAAAGTATTTGCATTTGTGGAGCGAACACATTTCTTTACAGCCGAAAACAATTGCAGTCTCTGGCACAGATATTTCATTAAACATTAAAACTCCAAGCAACAAAAACATGCTTTAATTACAGAAAAGTATAACAATAATAAACTCTCTTCTACCATTTATTAACGCTAAGCTCTATAACATGCCAAATTTAAGATTCAACAAGATAATGTTACAACAACGCCTTTCTAATATCGTATGGGCGCAACAACTCCATTATTTAACCAGAAGCACATTTCTCACGTCAGCTGCAATATTAATAATTATAATAATTATCTCTTCATGCTGGAAAACTGTCGCTTTCATTAATTAACAACGCTTATTAAGCATATGTTGGGGGGAAATGGTTTTGCTTGCTGTTTTTATCAACTGACTACCGCGAGATTGAGCCGTGAATTCAGAGTGGTCCAAGCCATTAGGATACAGTGGCCAACGTGAGACAAAGTGATAATAAAAACAATGAGAACGTGTATGCAATTAAACGTACGTGAGTTTGGAGGCCATTTTATGGAGCCATCCGTGCATTATATCTAAAAAAAGGAGAAAAAGGATAATGGAGCCGTTACAAATATATCTAACAGCCTTTCTCCTTTTCAGTGAGTTGCTACAGTACAAGAAAACTGCCCTTTGGAAAGAAATTGCGGCAAACATTGATGTCTCAGTTACTTAAACATGCTAAGTGCGCGGATAAGCATGTTTTGACTTGATTTCAATGGTTATTAAAATTATCAAAAATTAATTATTGATTACTAATTAATTATTAATTTCAATAGTTTATTTATTATTTACATGATTATTGATTATATGCTAATGTGTTTATGGATTATCTAGTAATTATAAGTAATTAATCTCCAACATTATATTTACATATTGATTAGTATATATACTAATCATTTTATGCAATGTCATTGTATTATTTACTTATTTCTAGCTCCTGATTATTGCCTTGTTGTATTGATTTTATTACAAACTATACAAATAAAAGATAAATCATCACATTCGCTGTCTGAGGAAGGAACACGGTAATATCAAGCTGCATTTTCACATGTAGTTTTAATTGTGTAAGGGTAAACTTTATTTAGAACAGATATCTCAATATAAAGTGCTAAAATTGCTTAATATAAGTGCTCAATATAAAGTGCTAAAGTGATAATAAAATTTTAAAAATTTTGAGATTAAAATCTTTTATTGGATCATACATCACATAAGACATCCAAAAAATAGATGAAATATACGGAAATCCCGTTATGTTGCCACAAAATTACTATTTTATTACATTTCCAGTAACAAAACAAATTAATAGTTTTTCTATGACATTACATTTTAAAGTTCAGAGCTATTTAAATTAAGCAAACTTGTTGTACATTTGCACATGGTAAAAAAAATCCTTTAACTTAAGAGAATTCTTTAACACGGAAAATATTCACAAAAAATATTTTATTGAAATAAGATATTATTGCGCGTCTATAACTTTTAAATTATTATTCACAGTTTATCAGTTTGTGAAAAGTGTTGAAAACAATATATTCGATTTCATTGAAAATATGAAATTTTTTCTAGTTTAAATCATTCTAAGAAAAGTTGAACTTAATTTGCATTTCTAGCCACCTTCAAAGCGATTCGGGTTTTCGAATATTTATGGCTGCTGTGTACCCTGATGGATTTGATCACCTCATTGTTAACCTACGGAGAAAATTTATTGAAAATAACTATATACAGCTACATTAATGCTGATAATCCAATAAAAATGGTATTTTCAGATAGCCTGAACTTTCCTGCACCTTGCAACAGGTTTCATTTTATTTTTAATTTAACAAATGCCACATACAAAATTAGCACTTATGCCATAAGTACATAAGCTCTCCAGTATTTTTCGACAATACAATTAAAACCACTTAGTACAGAGCACACGTCCAAATGTTCGGTTGTCATGGGTTGACGAGAGTCACAAAGAGTCCAGTCAGAAGAATCAGCAACGCCAATACGGAAGAGATGAGACCTCAAACAGTCATGTTTTGGTAACATTCTAAAGCATGCAAAAGCAGCTTTTCTTGGGGCGTCAAGAAGTGGGGTTTTCATTAAGAATGTCTTTAGATGATTCCGCGGCTTCTAATTTAAAGTTGTGTTTGAAAGTCATATTTGTTAAAAGCTTTAAAGAATGGAATGTTAACGCTTTCGCGGGTCTCTGGCCACCAAAGCTCCTTTCTTGGCAAGTAGGTCTGCATGTTTGTTTCCCACAATTCCACAATTTATTGGTAGAATTCATTTTATAAATTTCGTCCGCCAAAGGAATTTATGTGCGTTCAAAACACACTATACTCAGATGCCCCAAGGTGTAAAATTTCTTTCTCTATTACAGAAAATATTTTTTTAAAACAAATCTTTAAATCCAAGTCGGCAATCCTTGGGCAAATTTTCTCCGTAGGTTAACACTGAGGTGAGCGAATCCAATAGGGTTAATACACAGCAGCCTTAGTGTCTGTGACTGTAGATTTGTCAATGCATGAAGTAAAAAACGGTTTTAATTTTAATCCTAAGAATAATTAACAAAAGTCTTAACGAGAAGTCGTTACTAACGCATAACAGCTCTAGCGAAGTGATAGTATATTAATAAAGTTAATGAAATTATCCTTATGTCTCATTCTTTTTATTATTTTTTATGATACCTTCCATTTTAGTAACATATATTCTTTCACATGGGTGTAAAGCATCGTTAAAAAGTAATGTAAACTAAATATGTTGAAACTTTTATAAATTGCACTGTATCCATACTGGCGAATAGAACTTTAGGGAATAAAAACTAATATATTACCGGGGCTGAAAAAAAAAAGTACCCAAACTATTATTATATGGGGGAAAAGATCAAAGTATCATGAAAGTGTCATAATGAAAACAAAAGGAACGTGTGATAAAGATTAGTGCACTATAATTTACACGTGAGGCCTGGATTTTTTTTTTTTTCTGAATCACTCGTGCTTCAAATCAAATTAGTTAGTAGCAGTTACGTACTTACATTTACTACCCATTTTTTCATCGCTTCAATTCATATTTTTATTCCGTAGTAAACATTATGATTTTTTTGAAGCGAAGTGGACAACCTCAGATTCACAGATAAGTGTAATAGATGAAAATGTTTATCGCTAAGCAAAAAAAGAGTTTATATGCTGCTTGAATAATTAATAGATTTCTTATATTAAATTCGTCACGAACAATTATTATATGGTTAATTCTAAATTAATACTGCTAGTTTAAATAATAACAATATCACCTCAAAGAAAGAAATTATTTTTAAATGAGCAACACAACCAGATATTACTTTTTTTATTCAAGAATACTGTTATCAGTTTGAAGTAAGATCGTTTTCTTCTGTAAAAAAACAATTAATAAAAGACTGCTTTTTTCCACAAGCATACCATTGTGGCTAAACGAACATTAACATAAAAAAATATATGCACAATGAACTTCTTTCAAACGTCAAAAAACCGTAGTTCAAATAAATCATAATCCATTATACTAATTTACCGAAACCAAAAGTATTTCTAAAACAGGTACGTAATTTAAAAATACTCTTATGTTTGAAGCATAAATTTTCTTTATGAGCCTAGGCAGTTGTTTGTGAATTCATGTAATTACTTGTTATGTCTATATTGCTGTGTTATGCATATCTTAGTGTATGTATAAAGAGTTGAACTTTTAACTGGATCACTCAGGAAAACAATTTGGTTAAAAAAAGGTTATGGTGAAAAGTTTTGAAAAATGAAATTAATGTGTTTTATAAATACAGTGGAAAAAAGATAGGTCTCTAAACACGTATTAGATATTGAAAATATAACAAGGAAAACAAAAATATTAAAAATTGGTGAACGCATGCGGGTTATTTCCATAATACCATTTGCCACCATTAATGTTCATATCTTTGAAAATAGTATTTTTTGTTGGCAAATGAAACTTAAAGTGAATTTTAAAGTAAGATTTCAATTTATTTAGCTGCAATTTCATTAACAACCATTAAAGGTGTTCTCGGTTAATAAGTTTAAAATAATATTTACCAAAATAGTTTATAGAAGAGGTACTTAAAGATAATCGGCTGAAATTTAAAGTTTTAAGGAAAAAAGTGTTTTCTTCAGTTTTTTTTTTGGGAAATAAAGGATCCTTTGGTTCACATCAATTCTGTGTTTGCAGTGAAAAGGGTGTCAAGTCCAAAATCGTAGTTTTGAGAAAAACGGGATTGAAAAAAAAAACAGCTTTTGTAAAGTCAGTTTTTTTAAGTTTAATTTTTAATTATTATTTTAAAAGTAAATTTTTCCAATTTTATTTTTGTCGAGTAAAGAGTGCTAAGTCCTTGATTGGGACTAACGCCTTTAACACTAACATGATTGTGTTTTGTTTCACATATCCCAAATTTTCCCTGAAGAATAAAAATATTTAGGAGTGGAATTGGACTTAGCTTTCTGTACCCTGCAATAGCCTTTGATTTTTCAAACATGCCTGGTTTGATAACTCATTTTAGCCCCTTTTGGACTTAACACTCTTTGCACAGCAAACACAGAATTATTTAGTACTGCCAACGTTCTTTAAAATTTTAAAACAAGATACTGCATTTATTATTACATCAACTGATAGCGAGTCTCGGTTGATCTGCCCCTGAACAAGGTCTCCTGCTATCAATGTTCGGAACAACTCTGCAAAGAACAGCAACCACCCTTCAATATGTTGTGCAATCGCAACTTATATTATCATTCCTCTTTGATTTAACCTGACCCTGTTTTGTTTTGTTTTAAATATATAGCAAGCCTTCCCCAATATCACAAAAAAAAATACAAATGCAGTCCATTATCAGGTAACAGAGCATTATATACGATGTTCTCCACAGATGAACCACTCATGCATGTGCCAAGAGACTAACCGAAAATCTCGGAACCAAACACATATATGATTTTTTCAACGCAAATCACATCGTGCGTACTCACATTATTACGTACTCTTGTATTTTTGGGATTTGATCACTAAGCATAAAATAATTAAGTATGTTAATAGACATTGTCATGTTCCGTTGTAGATTTTGAAATGCTATTTTCTACATTTCGTTTGTATTTCATAATTGCCATGTCTGTACGCCTTGATAAATCGGGTCAAATATCTCTGACTGCTTAGTAGTCCTATATCTAGTTTTAATGTATTTTGTTGTTGTTGTTGCTAATGCCCCCCTAGTTGGAGGTTCCATTCAACAGGGGCTAATAGGCTATTGGGCTGAAAGAGGCGGCTCCTGTTTTAAATTAGCACCACAAAGGTCAGAGTCCGACTTGTCTAAATGACCGGTCCTTTAATTTTGAACTGAGTCAAATGACGAGACCGGAACACTTGACCCCTCACCTCCAGAGGTAAATTTGAGAACTTGAAGGACATTGCAGCCACGACCTATTTTGCGTGCCTCGGCCACCATTAGTGAACAGAGGTGGTGGATTATTCTAAAATCGGGCTGATTAAATCTAAATAACATCACAATCTATTTGTTATACCAGAATGCTGCACAAATATAATGTAGCAATTCTAACATCAAATTTAAATATATATAAAAATGCCACAAGAAAAGTCATTTTTGACGTACTTGATCTTATTTTAGAAACCTAAAAGTTCCTTTGAAAAAATTTACTTTTGTCACCCATAGTTCACTTACAAACACAATTACGGAAGCTAGGGTTCGCACCCCCCATATGCAACACCAGTAGATTAGTCACGTGTTCGGTGTTTCGCGGTTCCTCCAAAGCGAGTTAATAACTATTCTCTTTCCAATAGCTTCTCTTTCGCACTAGATGCTTTTTTTATCCTTCTTTGTTTGGCTTCTCTAGCCGGAGTCCTCATTGAAGGAAACCCATTTCTTCGATAACACAATTATTGAAATAACGGCTGAAGTAATTTACACAAAATAGCGGAGTATTCATCCCGAGTTCAAACAAAAGTGCCCTGTTCGATTTAAGCTCATTAATCGCTTGTAACAGAAAAATTTTACAATGAATCTGGCAAATTTTATGCACTACTTTCTGATCGCTAATTGTATGCAAAACAGAACCACGAGAAAAAAAAGAAAAATCCGAAAGGGGAAAACGAAAGCTGTTAACTGCACTATGCAGAGTAATTAATTATTATGATGAAAATTTATTTACAGCATCAGATTATGCTGCCATTTAAGAATGAAAATTAAAAGTCTGAGGCCGCTTCAGCGACGAGTGATTTAAGCTGAAAAGAACCAACTTTTAAGAACTATTTTGCATTCAAAAGAACGCTGATTCAAATCTTCATTTCTTAAACCTTCTTTTAATTAAACTGAAACACGCATACACATACCAGGAACGCGCTAAAACAATGTCGAACCAATTAATTTCTTTTTGCGCAAGTCTGCTAATTCAGTCGCGAAAAACAATCGGTTAAAGAAGAGCGACACAATAGCTCTTTCGCCGATATTATAAAATCCTCACGCCTCCATTTTAATAGCAGCTCTGCGTTCGCCTAAAGCAAGCACCAGCCGTAATCGATTATTGGCTATCAGCTTTCGTGACGTCAACAGCGGAGATGATTCCCGTTGATTGTTTCATCAGCGCCATTTTGGATGCGCCGCCTGTCACTTTGGGGTCGGAAAATAAAGCGGGTTTTATGGTTTCCAGATAGTTCTTTCAGTTTTAGATTTAAGGACAGGAATATATTACCCGAACAAAATGATTTTATGTCGTACTAGGGCTGTTAACTACAATATTATTATTTTTTTTTCATGAAATTGATTTTGTGTTTTAAATTATCTGAAACCTTGAATAATGTTCTACGGTTATTGACTCATGCAAATAAAATTTTAAAAAACGGCAAGTATTTTAAATTCATAAGTAGTTTAAGTTTTTAACAAGGAAGTAAATTTTTAACAAGAATGAAAATCCTCCCAACAATCAACTACCGATATGAAGTACATCACGATTGTAAAGCGATAGGACGTTTCAAGACGGAAACATTCACTCTTCGATTACGTTTGGTGAATACAACCGTACATAAATAATCCCATATGCAGATCACTATTAAGGAAAACATATTTATACTTGTAAAACTCACACAATTTTCCCCCTAAAAATAATTGTCTAATGCTGTAATAAGTGATGTAAATTTACATTACATTACCTAAAATTAAAAAAACACAAAGAGGGGGAAACCTACAAGGTGCGCCCATAAAGTAACTGGACATTTTTTTTATAAATAAGAAAAATATTACCTTCAAATAAATTTATCTCCTTCAAAATAATCGCCAAAGGAGTCTATACAATTTTTCCAACGTTTCTTCAAGTCATCGAAACACTGTTTATAGGCGTTGGAACTAACCGTTCGCAAAATACTCGTAACATTTGCTTTAATATCCGAGACGTTTTCAAATCTCTGTCCTTTCATGGCCATCTTAAGCTTCGGAAAAAGGAAAAAATCAGCTGGCGATAAGTCGAGAGAATATGGTGGGTGATTTATCACTGTAATTGAATACTTAGCAAGATATTGTTGTACAGAAATTGCTGTATGAGGCTTAGCATTATCGTGTAAAAAAAAACCATTGCCGAGAATCAAACAGTTCCTTCCTAACTCGTCTTATCCTGTTTCTTAATCGAAAAAGCACCTCCTTGTAAAAATACTGATTAATTGTTAGATTTTCAGGAACAAATTCGTGGTGAATAAGTCCTTTGAAATCAAAAAATGCAAAATACATGAAAGGACAGAAATTTGAAAACGTCTCAAATATTAAATCAAATGTTACACGTATTTTGCGAACGGTTAGTTCCAACGTCTATAAACAGTGTTTCGATGACTTAAAGAAACGTTGGAAAAATTATATAGACTCCTTTGGCGATTGTTTTGAAGACGATAAATTTATTTGATGGTGAGTAATAGTTTTCTTATTCATAAAAAATTGTCCGGTTACTTTATGGACGCACCTTGTATTATTTTCAGGAAGAATACAAGGGGTGTTTTTAATGCTATAACAAATGTATCCTTTACCAGTATACCTACCCCTGTAACCCCTATATTAAATCGGTCTCTGTCTCTGAAATAGAATAGGTGTCTATGAAACATGTATTTAAGGTTAATTCCTGTTGCAAAACACAGGGGTCGATGTACATGAATGTAATTAATTGTATGATCAGCATGGAATGGAAATCAGGAAGTTTTCGGAAAGAAATGACATCAGAAGGGCTGATCGAGTAGCATATCTGTCCAATTCGGATGCACAGTCTTAGAAAAACGGGTATTTTGGGTCTTTTAACCACATTTTAAATCTTACTCATAATATTCATCGATGTCCAAACGCGATATTTTATGAAATCGATTCCCAGTTACTCCCAGTCTGAAAAGAAAATATAAATATTCATGACTGTAGAAATCAAAACTCGGTTTTTGCGATTCTGGGACTAGCCAAATAGTATCGGTATCTCATGGTACTGTAAAAGACATAAATTAATTACGTATCATTACCCAAGAAAGAAGAATTTCACATCAGTGATAATAAATGCTAAACGTGTCGGAGTTCAAAAAAGTATACGTATCCTCTCAGTCCAGTTACAGAAGCATTAATATAATAGTATTTATACGCTTTCTATCTTGGACAACGAGCTTCATTTCAGCGATAAAAAAGAAGTACCAAAGGTGAAACTAAATGCAATTTGCATGAATATTAAATATAAACATGAATATTGTATTATCTGTATTCCAAATTACCAGCATGTAAAATACAGTTCTCTATTAAGAATGAATTTATGAAACATAAAAGGCATTATTTTAAGTATGAGCAGTGAATAGGAATCTTCTGGAACATAAATGTAACTAACGGGAAAATATGTTAAAAATGTGTAGAATACAAAATATGCTCTTCATTTCCATATGCAGTGCATAAATTCCAAGAAATTCTGGATGTTTTCCAGCATTTACATAGGCTGAATTAGGGACTTCACCTCTATGTTCTCACATACTTTACCCAGAACTATTTCTTTTATTGTTGTTTCTTTCTGAGTCTAACTCTCTTGTATTTTAAAAGCCATAATTTAAACTGATGTTTATAGTTTTATGCAAGCGTTTAGAGCAGTGACAGGTCCTCACTTACTTTTTGGTCCGTAGAAGTAAAAATGATTTGTTTCGCAGATGCAAGACGGTTACAAATTTTAGACCTCCATATAAATATTAGAATCAAGGACATGGTAGAATTTCTTTTCCAAACAATAATGTCCTTTTAAAAGAATGTCTGTTGAATTATTCGATACATGTATAGTTAAGATTTATCAGAAAATAAATGGCAGAAGATACCGTCAAATGTAATCAATATATATATATAAATATATATATATATATATATATATATATATATATATATATATATACATATACAGTGGAATCTCGGTCTATCGATTTTCAAGGGACCAACTGAAATGAACTATAAATGCGGGAAAATGATTGATGCGGGATCTTAATGAACCAATATGATTGTTGGGACTGGGTTAAATAAACGACACATACGGGAAAACGATGTTTCGGTGAACGATCGATCGAAATTCCACTGTAGATATATACATATATACATATACATGTATATATATATATATATGTATATATATATATATATATATATATATATATATATATATATATATATATATATATATATATATATAAATATATATATATATATATATATATATATATATATATATATATATAAATATATATATATATATATATATATATATATATATATATATATATATATAAATATATATATATATATATATATATATATATATATATATATATATATATATATATATATATATATATATATATATATATATATATATAGCATTTGATGGTTACTTCTGGCATTAATTTTCTGATAAATCTTAACTATACATTTATCGAATTATCATGATCTACTCAATAGCTGACAAGACTGCTTCGGATGGAATAGGATAAATTTATATTGGCTCCTACGTTCCTAGATATAAAGCCATCACATCTAAAGGCGCATTATTGGGGTCTATTGAGAACTCAAACATGGCTGTGTGTTTCTAGCAGTGTGGAAGAACTATGTTTGCCATGGTTGGTGGTTACGGTTAGATGCTATTAAGTTATATATCTACGAATAATAAAATGCATACCCCAAGAAATATTTAGTTTTGTTTGTTAATATTTCGAGGGTCAGTGCACAAAATCATTTCATTTCTCAAATATAATTAATCTTAGACGCAGAATCTAAAAAATTGTGGCTGGGAGGGCTCTAACTTTCAATAGAAATCTAAAAAAAGAAACGTAATTTATAAAAGAACTTTTTTTAATGAAGATGGATTCCTTTAATCTTCATCATAATAAACCAAGGAGAAAGTTTCCACTGAAAGACTTTAATATGAACTGTAAATAATAATAAGAATTTTAAATGAATCTTTTATCCGTAATCGATATAATTTCGATACGATTGTGGTACGCTTTGATTGAAATACTTCCCCATCCACGCGACGCAAAGAAAGAAAGCACTGTATATATTCCGTGCGTGCAGCACGCCATTATTTCTATGCAAACATGGTGTGTAGAGTTTTATTTAACGATACTTTTGTTTGAAAACGTGACTGTCGACAGTCCCTGGTATTCCGGAATTATGAAAATGTAAAAGTATAAACGTGTTTGCAGCGCAGAAGACAAGGCAAACCGTGCGAGACAAGTAATGGGACTTAGCTTGAAGTGTCGAAACTATATTTTAGATGATTTACTACGAACATGCCTTCTCTTTTTACACGCCTTTCTGTTTGCGTAAAATACAAACAAGGGATCTGGTGGATATTCTCTATTCCCGAAGCATTGCGCGTATTATTTTAACAGTAAATGTATATTTTTAATGGACCTTTAACAGCTCCGTAAAAATAATCCTGGTAACAGCTAATGCCAGAAAAATCTTAACTGTAAACTTTTGCTACTTATAGGTTTACTTAGCAAATATTTTCAAGCCGATGGATTTGAATATATCGACAATGGTTTTTTTTTCTGTTAATAGTATTTATTTAAAAGTAATTATTTTTTACCAGAATGTTTCTTCTATGCAATTACATAGGTTTATAAAAATATCATTTAAATAAAATTTAAAAGTACATAATTTTTCCCTGAAAACTTCATTATAGTGCATTTTTCTTGCATCTCAAAGCATTATATTAAAGTAATTTTCCTAGTGCTAATGTAGATGTCTTTTATAACCGCTTGAAAGGGTAGATTGATAAATAGATATCAAGACGTCATCTGCAGTTATATATATATATATATAAATATAAATGATTTAGTAGGATATATTTACTGTATTTTTCGAGCTATAAGACGCATCGGACGATAAAATGCATCTCAAATTTATAGGAGGATTTTTATAAAAAACTTTTTTGTATTTTGTTAGGTATATCCCCACCTTTTGTTAGGTATATCCCCACGTCATATCCCCACCTTTTTTTCTAAGTATTATTTTGGATTAACTTAACTGAAATTTTAAGAAACTTACGAATCAATTGCTATTATATAACAAAAAGTATTTCTTTTAAAATGCGAGTTTTTTGTTCCCCTATGACGTGACGTGAGAAAACACGATACTAAAAATACGCACCTTTATTTGAGAAAACACAGTATACCCACCTATTTTTTTAGAAAAAAACATTGAATATATATTTATGTGTGTGTGTGTCTGTGCATCTGTCTTAAGAAGAATAATTTTAAGTTTGATAAAAATATGTTAAGATAGTAGAATATGTCTTTAGCCAAGTTTATCACCTCAAAGATATACGGATCCCCCTACATACGCAAGAGGGCCATAAAACTGTTTAGATACAGAAAAACTAAATGTCTTTCTTATTATATAACCTACCATCTTACTTATTCTACTTCAGTATTAATGATATTACATGCCCCTGGGACAATCAAATGAAAGACGGGACATTTTAAATAATCCCCTTTTAAAATCGTAATTTGAATTGTCTTTTAACAGCATTGTTCTTTTAAAGTCCAATTTTTTTTCTCTTCTAGCAATATCTCTTTCTATTTTCTTTTCCTTCTGACTATGTCCTTCCAAAAGTTCTCTTCCGCAAAGATATACATTTCCGTTCATATATATATGCTTAAAGAGGGTTACATATAAATGTATATATGGAAAGGGAACTAGGTGTCGTTGTTATTATAACATCGAATCGTTCCCCCGCGCAGATTATTTATTCTTTCTCAATATTTATGACACTTTAAGCATTGTGAGAGTCAGAATTATGAGCGACCATTTTTTTTTTTTTTTTTAAAGATTTTTTCCGCTCCATAAAGAAAAATCAAGAAATACCCTGACGAGAAATCGCACCAAATCGAAATAATACGAAACGGGGAAAAAATAACACCGGTCGGAAACACAAATATTCTCCAGAAAAACCATTGGGAATATTTCATTTCAATGGCCACCCATCCGAACGTAACTGTAATAATAATAAAATTAAAAACGCCCAATGATTTAATGGCTAAAAGGAATGCGAGATGAATGAAGGAAAAGGTTGACTGAGGATTCAAATTTATTTCAACCGTTTGTGAGCTTGGGAAGACTCAGCACTAGGTTTTTTTTTCTTTCTATTTTTATTTTACTTTATTTTATTTTTTTTTTCCCGAGGCAGACAAAAGGGGGTTTTCTTAGAAGACGAATTGACACTTTAATAAGATTTATGTTTGCAGTTCCTTTCGATATTTTCTTGGCGAATACCTTTTCAAATGGAATTCATTCGTACACCCCCCCCTCCCCCAATAACAAAACGTGAAGAAAATAAAAGAAATAACCCTTCTGGATTTTATTAGCATTATCTGCCTCGTGTTTAATTTGACAATGGTTCGGGAAATCACTGCCTATGACCTGCATTATGTTTCCTCTCGTACCAATAAATCCATTTTTATGCGGCCGTGTTTGTCAAAGATCACACTATGTAAATAGATTTTTATTTCTTTTCGTTCCGACAATGGGAAAAGAGAATGAATATGCTTGATAAATGGTTCGTTTGCTATTTAAAAGATGAGTTTAACATCCCATTTTTGGTTTTTCTTTTTCTCTCAGCCTTCCGCTTTTGTCGCATAAGTACTCTAATCTCGAAATAAAATTTCAATCCAGGACTCTAAATTCATGTGAGGGAATTAAAGGATTGCGGTCTCCATTCATCGCAGAAACGAACGGAAAACTTCTACTCACAATGGTGTGTTTGCAATAATCTATAGTAATACCCCAATGAATGAGTAATGTTACACTTTCATTGATAAAGTTTTTACTGCTCGTCTTAAACTGAATAATCTGTAAGTTCCAATGAATCGCAACGTGGGGCTTTATTTAATTCATACTTTTTTCTCAAATATTTTCAACTATCTCCTTGAGTGATGGAACTTTGAAGATTCAGGCCTATTTTCCAAGTATGAATTTACCAATTTCAAATAACATTTTCAATCTATTATTATACTGCAGAGCTAAGACCAATAAATGTATTTTTTATTCTATAGACTATTCTTTATTTATACTTAACGAATTATAAAAATTAAATTGATATTATCTCTCAGCAAGTTTTACCTTATCTATAAATTTTGAGACTATCTAATCCATGCCTTTGATTCATCGAAAAGCTGAAAACAAAAAATTTAAAAAACATTTTTTCTCCCGTTTCTCATGCCAAGAGCTATGAGAGTGTAAGTGAAATTATCTATGCATGCTAAAAATGTTTATTAATTTCACTTCAAAAAAATATGTTTGGTTTTTTTTATATTTTTATTGAAATTTGAAATGGATTTAATTCATTAGCAATATGAAGTCGTTTGAATAACCGTTATATATGAATTTCTTTTCCAAGTAGTCTATCCGTACTAGGTTTTCTGCGATAAAGATTATAACGTATGTGCAGTAACTTGTGAGTATGAAATAAAATTTAGATAAATATAAATACAAAGAAATATATATATATATAAGTAGACAAATGTCTATTAAATTCATATCTTTCAATTTTAAAAAATGAGGGCTGTTCACTTCGCCGAGCTAGTTTAGTAGCAATACTGACCTCGAGGTTCATAGACCCGGGTTCTACTCCAAGACCAGATAGATTGCTGTAACAGAGAATCCTGACCACTGGGAAGAATGAAAATGTATCGTTAGGAGGTCTCATGAGTGGAGGGAAAAATTCACCATTTTTCGGAACAATATTAAATAAATAAATGTACTACCCAACAAATAATTCGAAAACTGACAGTTCTTCCCATTACTAACTCAACTAGTATAATACCGGCCTCAGGTTAGGAGATCCGGAATCAAATCTCCGTTCGGTAACCGTACGTTACAACATGTAAGTGTGCAGGGATGTAAAGGAAAAATCGTCACGAACTGAGCAAAGACAAATATACAAAGGCACCTTAAACACACTCACATACATATAAGTGTCTGTGTGGGCACATACACACACACAGACATATATACATATATATATATATATATATATATATATATATATATATATATATATATATATATATATATATATATATATATATATATATATATATATATATATATATATATATATATATATATATATATAATATATATAATATATATAAATATATATATATACATAATATATATATATATATATATATATATATATATGTGTGTGTGTGTGTGTATGTATTTTTGTGTGTATGTGTCCTTTAATATTTCTAGTAGTAGTGATTCGAAATGAGCGCATGATGCTTGCATGCGTTCGTTTCAAATCATATTTGTATATTGAATATGGAATTGTTCATTTGTCATCTATTTATGTGCTTATATAATAATCAACCTCTGAATTAAACGCTATTTCTATTGCAAAACAAATATTCGTAGAATTTCTACTATTGCGTCTTTTCCATCTACATGCAGAGGTTTCCTTATCATTTATATCTGAAACTTGAAGTAGGAGGAGCATGCTATGCGATTGCGCTATATTTACATGTAGGCGTAAGGGCCAAGGAGAACTTCTTGCAAAATACAACACTAGCCCCGCCTCTTCACTGAAGTAACAAGCTTTATCTCACAGTGACATTCGCCAGTAACAGGTGTTAACACTCATCAGAAAAGCGTAGGTGTTGGACGAGACTTTAAGGAGGAAAAACCCGAATTATATATATATAGTGAGAATATTCTGAGCGATTTCGGTCTTTAACCTGCGGCTTAAAAAGGTTTTTAACGCCATTAGGATTGAATAGGATTTGACACTTGAAGTGTTTTCTTTGCTAGTTGCATTTTGTTAGTCATTGTTTGCATCTATTTCCATCTTGTTGAATCTCATCAGAGAGCGTGTTTGCTACAAGTGGGATCTTTGTTTTCTTTCAGCTGGAAAATCCTTTGGACATTAGTCAAAACCAGGAAGTCATCTAATGAGGTTTGGGTCGTGTCACACATACCTCTGCTGCAAAATGTTAATTAATATATGCATCGAACGTTTATCCAATCCCCTTTTATAGAAGTAAAGGTAAAATTATATTCTGAGAACTAAAGCAAAAGTTTAGATAGAAATATAAATCAAAACAATCACATGAATTATGGGTAATGATTTATTTTATAGTTACAATATCCTTCATCTTAAAATACATAATTTCGACTTTGAAAGTGTAACAAACTGAGTGGGCGATTGGTATGTAAATTTTGATAAAATATAAACCATTTCAGACGATTAATGTAAATAATGTACTTTAAACCACTGCAACAAGGGCAAATTGCCAAATTTTCCTTCTAGGTAAACAGGGGGGGAGGGGAGAGATTTCGATTCTTGATCCTACTTTTAGTGCTTAAAGGGACAAAAGTTTCCTTTGAAATCTGACTTTAAACTTAAACTGTGTAACTTTGTTTTTGATGAAAATTATCTCTTAAAAGTGATGCACTAGTAATGAAATATTTAAAGAACACGGACATTTAAAATCATAAGATATGAACTCTTACAAGACTATTCTATCTTGTTTAATGAACGAGAGATTAAATCGGATGAATTCGATATCCATCAGTTGTTCCTTATAACTAACTTTAATTATGTAATTTAAAAAACTTCCTTTTCAAGATCAAAGGGCAAAATAGGGGTATAATAACCAAATGTTGTACTGCCTAGATATACATTTCCTACACACACACATATACACACACACACACACACACACATATATATATATATATATATATATGCAGTTGAAGTCCTAGCATTCCCCTTAAAGATTTTGTTAAAATAAAACTGTGTTAAATAAAAAATTAACCTAGGCTCTTAAATTCCAACCTAAGAAAATGAAATTTTTTGAAAAAACTGAACAAAATTACCTTGAATACATTGAAATATCATATGTTTAAGTCAATTTCTCCCGGAAAAGTAAATATGAATCTAAAACAAACTAAACAAAACTCATAAATTTCCAAATACAATGCATAACACGTAGTCTAATAATAGGTTTATTACATACATATTTATGAATTTGAATAAGAAACATTTTATTTTAAAAAAATTATAAAAGGAGCTGAAACTTCCAGTGCTAAAGGCAGTTTCCAAAATTTTAAACATGTTAAATTATATAGATAGATATATCATCTATATACGTGTTTAAACATCGATTGATACACCCAAAATTTATGAATTTTGGTTTCACACTCACGTGACATCTGCTAAAGAAAAACTTAAACACATTGCCATGACAAAAGTAAAATTTTTATTGATTGAAAGAAATTTGTTATATAAAGAGTGTTTTTAGAAATATGAAATATCTGGTATCAAGCGAATGACGTCAAAAGTAAAGTTTTTGCAAAAATTTCGGCTAGATGTCTCTAAGTTAAGGTTCTTTATATAGATAGGGCATCTTAATCTTTGCTTTTTACGTATCATTGAAAGCTCCTTTAACCCTCTCACAAAACAGTTCATGTCCACTAAAAAGTAAAAGCAGTATTGACTTTTTTTAATTATTATTTACGTAGTATAGCTCCTAAGTAAACAATATCAGCAATTCTAAATAACAGTATAATCATCTCTAAGTCATAATTACAGTTGAAATTTGCCACAAAACATGCGCATCTCTTTTACTTAGCTTGCAGAACTAAGTATCGTATAAAACAAAAGTATCATTAAATATACATTTAGCGTATCAATTAGAGACGCCAGATGTAAATGAGAGGACACTTCCTGGGTGCATGGGCAAGCCTGAAAATATTCCCTACTTTTTTTAAGGTTACTAAAATTACAGGATTTTCTAAAAAGAAAAAATCTTTTATAATTTATTAGGCTGTTTAAATAGAAATTTAATCCTATTCAGAGAATGAAAGAAACTCTGTCGTTTATAAATTACTGGAAACTTACAGAATTCGCTGAAGAAAGGGAGGATTTTTCATTTTCCAGTTCATTATCTGCTTTCAAATTATGAGTGATTGGAAAATGAGTGCAGGGGTTTAGATAATCATGTTAGAGTTTTAAAAAAAGAAAAAAAAACTTTAGAGTAACGAATTATAAACTTTCAAACTATTAGAATAGTTATATTTAATGGTTAGCTTTTTTTTCAGACTGTTTTCATAGTGAATTTATAAAGAAAATTTTTGAGAGATAAAATATTTAATAAACATATACAGTTGATTGTCTATATAATGGAGTCTAGTTGTTCCATTTAAAAACTTCCATATAAAAAGAGATTGTTTCATGGAGATTTACTTAAGTTGTATGACTACAATTTAATCAAATGAAAAGGATTGAAAGAACTGGCCTACACCACCTTAAAGATATTCATTTGTTGAGAAAATACGAGATAAAAATTTGTTTATAACTAACGAGGCAAAATTCCCAAAATAACAATTATTGCACTTGGAACATTCACACAAAACTTAATCCAGTAAAATGCGCTATATACACGTCGTTAAAATGCGTTAGAAATTAAGAAAATAGTTTGCTAATAACTTAAAGGGATGAAAAGAAAACTTACGAAAGTGATTTTTGAAATTTCAAACAAGGCTCGTTGTAAAAACAAATATGCTTCTTATTTTATACGGTTAGTTAAATAATCAAAAGAAACACGTTGTTCAAGTCTGAACAGGTATCTTGCAAAAAGTTTTTTAATGATTAAAACAAATGTTTAGCATGTTTCTGAAGATATAACTAATTCTTCAGTAGCATTTTCTTTGACTCCCCCTCCCCCGACACACAATTACGTCAAATGCTTTTTATCCCACAAAATTCGTTATAAAAAATAAGCATCGTTACACTGGAAATTATTTGTTAGTAAATGTTAGAGAAAATCAAGGTTCACATAAATAGATTTCATTATAGGGCAGTGGCGTAGCGAGGGGGGGGCAAGAGGGGCGCCACTCACAGAGGGGCGCCAAATGGTCCTTTTAACTAATTCTACATATTATATTACTATATGTTTTCCGGGGGGGCGCCAAAAAGGTATCGTGACCCGGGCGCCAGTTATGCTCGCTACATCACTGTTAAAGGGAGAATCTATAAAATGTTGGAATCAGTAAAATGTTGGTTTACAGCATCAATTATTTTTGAAAAAATTTAATTAAATGAATTTGGGATTACGATTATTTTAAGTGTTGTATCTAATAAGGTTTTTAAATGAGTTTCCCCAACTACTTTTTTTTTAACGTTCACTTTTTCTTTCATATATGTAGTTCATTTTATTAAAATCGTTTTAAACAACAAAACAAAGATTATATTTTTAAAAAACAAATTTCCATGGTTATATCCCCAATGTATTTAATACAAGCAGAGGAAATAAATTATGCTAGCAAAAAAAATTCACATTACCTCTATTCTCCTAAAACGCAGTTAAAGAATATCAACAACATGGATTAATTTTTACAGGAAGAAAAACTATTCTATACATTTTTGACGTACCCTTTCATAACATGCATCCATCTGGATTCTAGTTACTTCTGCCTGTCAACCGGAATGATTCCTACACGCGAAATATGCAATCTGATGAAAATATTCATCTCCACGTGTTTATGTAAAGATCCCCATCCAGATATGATGAATTCCGAATGTGATATTTGATGAAAACATCGACTACAAAACATTCCAGAGGCACTTATCATATTTAGTTTCACTGAGTAGTTCGGGAACGCAGCGGAGCGAAGATGCTGTGATTGACGAAGCTTATCCTCCTTAAATGCTACCGTAAATAAAGTCAGGCCACTTTTTTGGATCCTGATGCTCGATTCTTCCACTACAAGGTAGAATAATAGGCAGACCTATTGACAGCTGATTCGGGAATAAAATGACATTTTGATGCTTACGGTTTTGTTAAGTAATAGTTTTTCCTACAGAATCCTACAAGTATGACGAAGCAATTTAGCTCGTACCTGATATGTTTATCAAAGAGGAATGTCACCTTTCCGATGACAGCCGTTACAAATGTTAAAATGCCGCAAAGACTGATCAGTGTAGCGTTTGAGGAGGAAAAGGATCATTTAGACGTCACTCAATTTTGTGTCACATTTTTGTCTCTTTGGTTAAACAACGGGAAAATTATAAAAAATTACACCATTTCAGTTGTACTGAAGCTAGCAAAATGACAAAGCTTCCTTAACTTTGAGTACTTTATTACCTATATTTAAGGTGTTGATTGCTATTTTTATTCAATCTTATGAAGCGAAATTGCACTTATCCTCTATTTTGATACAAGTGCTAAATTCTTAACCTACTATGAGCTATATATCTGAGCCATGGTCCTAGTATACACAACACTTATGACATATCTGTGAAATTGTGGCAGATGTTCCTATGTCATTTTTTCATGTTTTCGGCAAATTAAACAAGTAACTTTTGTTGTGAAATATAAAATCGCTCAATTAAATGTTTCAATCCAAATAGTCTTTAGTTAATACTCATATTCAACTTCAAGCATATGGCTAGTCTTCAATGAAAATTTCCATTTAGGGACAAAATATTTAATTAGGGACCAAGTATTACCTGTTCTATATATAACAGCATTTACCAATACGAATGACTTAGTATTATTTCATAATTCCATTATCAGCTTTTGCTACTTTAAAGAACCAATTTTAAATGTGACTAATCAACTTAAAACACAAAATTGAATTTTTCGAACATATCAACATCTTCCATAGCGCCACAGATATGTTTCATTAAAAATAAAACCTCTATAATAGGCTCTTCTATAGATATACTCAAGTATACCTGAAATTTTACGAGGTTTTAATTTGCTTAAAAGTCCTCTATGTAACACTACCTTATTGTAGGAGTGATGTATCCTTTGAATTTTCCCCTTAACTTAAGAAACCTAAATTAATACCTTATCCACAAAGTACGGTCTGCTTGTCAAAAAACATATACCATATAAGCATACCAATAACTCATAGCAGCATGAAAAGTTTTAAATAGTTCTACAGGCATTGCACTCTCAAAATTCACAGATCGAGTTACTTCGTTCAGAGGAACGGGGAGCAAAAGACATCTCTGTATAATTTCTACCAAGTGATTTCCGTTGTATCAAATCATCCCAAGAAGAGATATATCTGCTAACGCGCTTGCCCGAGGGCCTTGATACAATGCCTGGTAGTTAGACCGTGGTCAGTGCTCCCTGAAAGAAGAAATATCATTCTGCTTATGGAGAAGTCAATTGGATCAACTCGATGAAATGGAGCAAATAAAAGATGACATGCGAGGAGCTTTTCTTGCAAAAGGGTGGAGCCACAAATGACCGTTCCGGAAAGAATAAAAAAAAAAATTAAACCGGTTTCCGAACCGGGGGCATCCGGTTCTTTCCCACACTTGCCAGCGTAGGTGTAGACGCTAAGAACCAATTTAGCGGAGTCGGGTCTTTAAAGAGATCATTTGGAGTGGATGTGTCAGAACGCGCTTAACAGGCATACCAGCAAGGTTGCTGATTGTTTTTCCGCGTTTGGTTATTGTTATGCGGCTGAAATCAATAGCCATGTTGAAGCCCTATTTACCACTTTTTTGATGTTTTTGTTTTCAAGAATCGTTATGAAGTTTTTCTAAGAGCAGGGTCGGGGTAATGGAAATTCTCCTTAATGACGGAATGAAACAAGACCGCAGGCAGTTGTTTAAAAATGCTCCTATTGTGGGTTCGTGGGATTATGGCAGGTGCTTTCATTGGATGTATTCAAGACCTACCACAATAGTTTTTGTTCACACATTTTGTAATTTGGGAAATTAAGGTGACTAAGTAACAATTTTTTTTTGAGTGTTTCATCACATGTTCCATATTGTTGAATGTATGCAGAGGAAAAACTTTTGTAAGTAAAAAAAGTATAATGTAACTAATGCTGGTGTCGAAAGATAGCAGTGTTTTCATAATTGTTCTGTCTATAGAAAAATATCTTTCTTCAAATATTTTTTTAAAGAAAAAGATAAAACATGCGTTTTGTACTTTTTTTATATTGTGCATATAAAGGGGTCAAGTGTCATTAAGAGTATTTTTCTGTAATATTTTATTTCAAATAAGAAAATATACTGTTAAAAAAGTACAATGTATCAAGTCTTCTACTAATTATTTTCAAAGAGGTATGTAATATTTTCTTTTTGTAAAACAATATGAAATTGATTTATAAAATAATAAGATTTTATCAAATTAAAAATTTAAAGGTTAACAAAGAGTTTGATGTAAAAACAAACTAAATTTTACCAAATACTTTAAAATTCACTTTACTCTGGCTTCCTTTTCAATTTGTAAGATTTTTGGACATCTACCTTTGATCTCTTTTATCTTACACGTCTTCATTTTATTTGTTAATTTATCTGTTTGAATTAACTAAATACTAGTGTTTAAGTTAGTCAATATTACATTTATCTTACACACAAATATATATATATATATACCTTTAGAGATATTTTATATCTTCCCTGGAAATAAGTGAGATCTTAACTAAAACTTATTTAGACGAATTTTATAATTTTTTTACGTTTAAAAATAGCTTCAAAAGCCTAAAAGAGTCTTTGGGAAAGGAAATATGAACTGGAAATTAGGAATTCTAAGAAATTTCTTATTTTAATTCCATTTAATTGTGCAGGAAAGGTATTTCAGTAAGGCAAGGCAGTTCTCATCAAATAACAGTGATACATTCTACTGCTAAGAAACAAACGTATCACAGTACCTTCACTTTCTATAAGTTTTTTGCGAGTAACATTAAAATACTGTCCCAAATGAGATTCCTTCTCAGCGTTGCTCATTTCTCAAAAACCCCTTGTCACATACACAGAGCTCCTTCCATTCTCTTAGCTTGCTTAAAAAACCTCTGCGCTTTTCTGGAATTTTATGAACCCACCTCGGAAGCCGGCCATCAAAATCGTCAATCCCCTCTTGGAAAATACTACTTCCATGTTGACCTCCGCATTTGAACCCAAAACATCCAAAACCTTCGCTCGCAATCTACGGTAATCCATAAAAGGCAACTGGAAACTCAGCGCCATAACCCCCAATTCCGCTGTCCAAGCACGTAAGAGATGCCGGACAACTTGTTTCACGGCCAGACCCGGAGCTCTTGCCGGACAGCCATACAAAGAGCTTCATTACCTACCTTGTGTGCAAACGCATGCTCCTAGTTATGTTCCGAGCCTACCGTCGTAAAAGGGAGACGCCCGGTCATGGGAATGGGCTCATCGAACGTTCCGGGGGTCGGCCAACCCTCCTCCACTCCTCCGTAATCGAGGCATTTATATGGATTAAAGATCTCCGCCGCAGCCATTGCTCCCGATTTAAGTGTTTTCATTATGGAGCTTTCTCCCTTTGAGGATTTCAATCTATAGGAGGATGGGGATGATTTTTTTACGAGAACACACGGGTAGGACATGCATTTGCATTGCGCCAGATGAATGTTACGACGTGTGCTCTCGGTTGTAGCAACATTCGAGAGGGCCCTCGGAGGACAGTAATTAATGTCGAGTATTTATTATAAGCCTCAAGAGGTGTCTCAGATTTTCTTTTCGGGATAAATTGTGAGCGAATTTATCTAAATCGGTGAATATTAACTCCAGTTTCCCTTTATAAGCGTCGACGGCTACAATTCCTTTCCCAACCTCATCCATTTTTCATTAAGAACGTACGTTTTGCCCAGAGTATGCATTTTTGAAAGAGTTCTTATTTTATTCAAACAAATCTCGGTAAATAAGAAAGGAAGTTATCAATAGAACGCGTTTTAAACCCCAAAAGAGTATTAAATTATGCTTAGAATGCAAGAATAAGTGATTTAAATAAAATAATTACATAAATAATTGAAAGATAAAAAATTAGTATTCGTTGCATATTATAGTCCCCTAAATACATAGCGTTTAGTGCATAAGTAAAATGAAGTTAACCTCCCCCTCTTGTCACATCTTATATACCTGAAAAGGAATATTTAATATCAATATATACTTTTGAACTGGCTGATAGGCATTTAAAGTTACACATTAATAAATTCTAAATTAATATCAACTCCTCTAAACACACTGTCAAATACTTTTTAAAATATGCAAAACATGAAACTGAATATGTATATATATTCATTTATGAGACAGAGACTCTGTTTAAGAATTTTTATAACAAATTTCTTGCGTAATAAATTAGTGTAATACGTTAGATTCGAGGTTAAATAGTTTAGATAATTTTTAAGACGAAAACTATAGATTTTGTAAATTAAAGACTATGGAGACGGATTTTGAATAAAAGTATTTTTTTATCCTTAAAATTATAGAAGAGTTATTTTATAATTATCTTAAATGTTTAGAATTTAAGTATTAAACATAAATTGGCATTTGAATATATAATTATTTTAAATTACGAACTCATAAATATTATCTCCTATATATATATGTAACTAATAAAATTACTTATTTAATTTATAAATTCAGAACTCTTAATTACAATTGTAACTTGCTTCAGTAACAAACTTCTTTTCCCTTAAAAGATAATACAAATATTTTAAAAGACATACCATTCTTTAACATAGAAATATAAAGTTCTGAGTGAAAATACAGAGAACTTTTTTACATTTTTAATCTACAAATGAATAAAAAATTTCAAAAATTTTATCAAATGTGCCCAATAGATTGAACTACCACAAGGCAATTATTTTAAATTATTTCAAATTATTAACTCAAGTATTATCTCAACTCATATACTCATTTATTTAATATATAAACTCAGAACTCTTAACTCAACTAGTAACTTGCAAAAGTAACAAATTTTTTTTAATAGTATTCTTTTCCCTTAAAGGATACTTTAAAAATAAAAATAAAAATAAATGTCATTCTTTACCATAGTAATATAAAGTTCCGAGTTAAAATGCAGAGCAATTTTAACACTTTTATTCTATAAACGAATAAAAATTTTAAAAAATTTGTTCAATGTATGCAATAGATTGGACCACAAGGCAATGAATCATCACTGTACAAATCAAAATGCTAACTTCTTTTAACTTTTCTTTTCCTTTGGCCATCAACTTCGTTCTCAATATTTCCATTTTTATGTTGCTGTTTTTTTTTTCATTAAAGACATATAAGAGATCGTCAAAAGCTGTTGGTAATATTTTGGGGTATGAGGAAGCAGTATTGCTTCTATTTAACAAAAATCCAGATTAAGAGTCCTGCAATACTTTTGTTATTCATAAAGAAAATTATTATCTTGACATTTCACGATACAGATTTTCCCCAGTTTACAAAAGCTTTGCTATTTCTGAAACAAGATCACTGTAATTGTTTTTAACATAACTGTTTACGGTCCACTAGTTAATATAATGAGAACAGAGACTATAAAAAAATCTTTCGTATCATGAATTATATAAGTATCCTGTTAAACCTTACGACTTCGTCATATACAATGAAAAATAAGCCTCATTTCGCAAATTTTGAGAGTAAACTGTTGCCTTTGGAACAATACGTTTTTAGAAACCCTCGACTAATATACAATTGTTTCAATTTTTGAATTTCATTCTTAGTTGAAAAAAAATATGATTCATACTGTGCTATGTATATCACCAACACACAGACGCTGAAAAAAAAATCACTTTTCAAAGGACTCGTTAAATGGTATTAAAAACAAATGGATTTCTTAAAAATATTTTAACCGATTCATCATTTAGCCGACTGTATTAGTTGTTCTCTAAATATATGATATGCTTGTTCAAAGATAATATACAAATAAAATATACTGATTTATTACTTTAAATTTACATTAAAAGTGTAACAAAATGAGTCAACTTTGTTATTTTACCAACAGCAATCACAAAAAAATACAAAATCTTTAGTGTCTATATATTTAAAATATTGTATCAAAAACTTAGTATTTTCATACAACGTTTTAAACTAATTTAAAATGTTCCACTTCCTTTCCATAGAAGGCGGGAACTTTTATTGAAAAGATACTTTTGTACCGTACAGAAAATTTTACACAGAGTAGATCCGTGTAACACTTATATTTGATAGCAATTGCTTAATATTGTATATATATAGCATGAAGTGTCGATTTCAAAGGAATGTGATAATTAGAAATGAGCATAAATCTTTTTAAACATATAACATTCATAAAATCTTAAAATTTGAAAAAAAATGCATCGTAAAATGTATAAAAAAGTTTAATTTGATAGGTAGCTTATACCACATGAAAATTGCAGAGTTTACTTAAGAACGTACTACTTATACGTTCTGTAACTACTTTACTGTAAGAGGTCAAACACTTTAAGCGGCAAAGGAAGAGAAGAAACGGAAGAGGGGATATAAACAGGAAATAAAGAAAAACATGAAATTAGAGAAGGAGAAACCAATAACCAACAACAACAAACAAAAAAAAAAAAAGTAAGATTGAAACTTAATGAAAAGAATATAAATAAAAATTTATATATATATATATATATATATATATATATATATATATATATATATATATTAGACTTAAGTAGAAGGAATAAAAGTAGAAAGTAGAACACCTGTATTTTACCATATTATAGGTCAAACGAGAAATGAAGAATAATCTTCAAAATTATGAATAAAGTATTTAATTTGATTATAACCATGATTTCAAGTTTATTTCTCTCTCTGTTTTAAATTTCAAAAGTTTTTGGTCCTGGTTACATTTTTTGGTAAATTACATATTTTGAAAGAAACTACATAATCTCAAAATTACACTGAAAGATGACTTTGAAAAGTTACAGCATTGCAGATGTTTATTTGAACGTCAAAGATATTAATCGTTCACAGATGAATTACTAAATTAAATATTCATAACTGAAAAGAAGACAGCTGTTCTTGGATAAAAGACATAAAACTCAACTCAGCATATTGAGAGAGAGAAAAACGACTTTTTTATGAAAATTAGTTGATAAGAAGATGTTCTGTTACTGGCAGAAGTCAAACAACAAAAAGATTGTTCAGAGGTAAAAAAGAAAAAAGAAAGATAAAACGTAAAATACTCTCGTTCATTTCTAATATATATTCAGAAACTGCTGGAATATAGAATGTGTGTCACTCGGAATATTAAAGAGCTCTGTTTCCGGTAGGTTTTGCGAAAATATATTTTATGTATCAAGATAAAATATATTAGATTGTTTAACACTTGGTCATAATGCTGAAGACAGGAGTTTGAGAAACTTGGATATACTTACAATTCATCTTCTTCTTACAAATTACCTTTTACTAAACTTGATTTTATCATTTAAGGAATGTCGTCCGAAAAAAAATTGTCCGAAAAAAAATCCAGTTACACTGGAATGCTAAATGATTGTTTTTATCAGATATTCTCTGATTATATATTCCGTATGAACACCCATTTGTGGTTCTTATCTTTGCCAGCGTTTGAGTTATTGAGAATCTCAAGGAAAACTTTCCGTCAAATTTGGAAGAAACGACTGGAAATTCATTCAGCCTTCAAAAGTATTACTAGGTGCCTTTAGTGCCAGTAATCTAGTTTTAATTCTTACTTTTCTATTCTGAAACAGGTTTTATTAAGTGCATACATTTTGTGAACTAAATGGAAATGTTGTTCCGAACTATGTTTGATTATATAAGAGAAACTTGCACAAATACAATGTGCCTGCCTCTCCATTTGAGAAGTATTTTATTTAGTTATAATGATAGCTTTACCAATTTTAAGAAAATAGTTAATGTAAATCAATGCAAGAATTAAGATTAACATATATTTTATCTGAAGAAAAGGGATTTTAGACTCATTTAAGCTTACTATGAAATTTTAAAAACGAATACATATTCTTATTAAAGCAATAAAAAACAATGAAAATTTTTTACAATTTTTAACTGGTATAAAAAATAGTTAAAATCAACATGTGCGAAATAAAAAAAATTAAAACAGATAAAAGTAATAAATGTAGAAAAAAAGGCTAAATGATTTTCTAAAACAGTTATTTTCAATTTTTTTTTCTAACTTAAAAATTAGCATATTTTATTCCCAAGCGATTGCAAATAAGTCATTAAAATCTTATTTTATCGCGTTCATTATAACAAGATAATATATCTGATATTAATTTAGTGTAATTTAAAAGAAAAAATTTCTAAAAGTTTTAAAAAAATTCTGAGACAACAGCTTTTTTGCTGCATTTGACGTCTTTTATTTTAATTTCAATATATTTTATTTTATTTTTTTCTACCTTCTGTCTTTAATCATTTGATACAGATACCTAGTCAATGCAAACGAATTTTTCTAATGTGATTTTACTTAAAATCAATTCTATTTCTTTCCCTCTCTCTTTTCTTTTTTTGTAATATCAAACGACAAGATGTTAACCTAAATGTTTTCCGTTTCCTTAATCTTTGTCTTCCTTGCGCAACTGATTTGAGATTCTGGACATTTCCCGAAAATAGATCTTACTTTTTTTCCCCCCGGTGCTGTTTTGGCTTCAGCAGGACGTTGGCCGTCGGGTATAAATAAGTACCCCTAAATCCAGCAGGAATGTGTTTGGATAGGAGGGGGATGAAAACGCGTGGTCAGTGTGTACTCACAAATCCCGCTGACCTATAGCCCCGAAACATCCTCTGGACGTACGGTAAGCACAGCGCCAGACAACTTCCGGTATCTAGAAACACTTCCGGGACGTGACAAAGTTCAGAGTTTAACTCATCGGGTATGTATAACAAACCCCGGGATAGTATATCGTTTCTATTTTTCGGGATTTATATTAAATGTATCTGAACGCAAGCTCTAAAGTTGTAATGTGCGGTACAGATAAATGTTCTTATTCAATACCCTAATATATTTATTGTAAAACAAATCTCAAAATAGAGATAATTATTTCAGCAATGTTTTTCAATGATAGGCTGTCACATGCCAGTTAAAGTAAACTATAACTGAAAGATACAGAATAACTTAGGTCTCTCGCAGATAGCCTCTCCCCGAAATGCCGAAAATGTATTTTGCTTGTTCAAAGAAATGAATAATTGCGAGATGGATAGACAATTTTAATACACAGAAGCTAGCTTGGTAGAAGTAGAGCTTTGAAGATAAATAAATAAATATGAATAAATTTTCATCCATATGAATGTATTAATGTTTAAAATATATAAACAAAGGTGTGCTGATTTCTCAGAGAAGTATTTTTTAAAAACTTGTCAGAGAAAACATATGCAGTTAGGAATATTTGAGCGCGGCGACAAAAAAAAATTGAGTATTTCTAATGTATCATAATCAAGTATTTAGCCATGAAATTTCTCGATTCATGCTCAAAATTATAATTTCAGTTGATATGCGCATACTACTTCATAATTCAACCGTTACCTAATTTGCTGTAAAAGCTAAAAAAGACGAAACGCTGTTTGGACTGCCAACTGCTGCCTTAAATATTAAAAAGCGCCATAGAGACGACGCTTCTTTTTAAACAATGTTAATGGACCAATGAGATAATCTCTAAAAACTAAACCATGTATCTTTCATAAAAATCATTTCCACCCTATGAAAATTTCATGAACAACAGCAAACACATATTGGCGATGATGCCAACGCGGAGTTTCAATACCAAGCCTTAGCAACCGCCTCTTTTGTTCAAACAAGTGGAATATTTGTAATACCCACCGCTACAGTCTGTGCCACTCTGCAAAACAGCGCCATAAATAAAAGATGGAGCAATTCCTGGCCCTTTTTTCGTCACGACTAAAGACGCCTTCCAGAAAAAGGAGAGTTTAGCCATGAGAATCATATGGATTATATACTCGACACATATTTTCGTGTTCAACGTTTCGGAGATGTACATTAACTGTTTGATTTATGGATTTATGCACGAAAGAATGTGTAAAAGTGCATGAATTCTCCTAGACTTTCATCACTCATACAAGCTATAGATTTTTATGAATGCAGAAAGTGAAATAAATCTTTGATCATTGTTTCGACAAATGAACTTGCGACGCCCTGGATATGAGTTTAGACACATATGAGGTATATACACTTTTATAGACGTGCTGGTCTACGCATGTGGTTTATGTATAAGGAATGCAAATGCATTTAGTAATATATATACAGTCGAATCCGGTTAATTGGACTACCGGTTAATCGGAGCAGCTGCTTATTCGGACCGAATCTTAAGGAACCGAAGCAAATCCTATTGCATAAGCCTAATATTATTCACCAGCTGGTTATTGGGACCAAAATTAGGACCAAACCGTTAAAACGGAATCGACTGTATATGCTATAAAATGGTATCCAATCACTTGGGGCAAAGGCAGGGTCTTTCGACTTTTACCTCTACGGGCACACACAATTCATTTGTCATATACAGACTTCGAATAAGACAGTAAAGCAGCCAAAATTATTTTCCGGGGGAGAGGGGGTAAAGCTAGAGCGTCTGACCAAAACATCATGAATGCCCAAATTTTAGCTAAGCAATTACTTACATTTAAAAATAAACTATTGCCACTATTGTCTTGCCACGACTGCGTTTGTGCTTGAAGGTATAGTATATGATAACTTCATGCACAAACCTGAGAGTGTATGAAGCATTTCTCTGAGAGCTTCATTTCTGTGAGCTTCATACCTGAGAGTGTATGAAGCTCACAGAAATGATGTTAAAGTATATTATCTGAGTGTAAGTTATTAATTAATAAGATTTTCTTAATTTGTTCAATGCATCCATGAATACACAAGTTATGTACAGGAAAAATGATTTCGAATCATGAAATAATTAAAAGAACAATCCCCCGTAAAATATGATACGTTTATGAAAACGAAACTCAAAAGTTTAGATAGTAACTAAAAAATTAAGTAGCATTTTATATTTTGAATTAACCTTTTCCATACGGGGTGGGACAGCATGTATCCCAAGAATAAGGACCCAAGAATGAATATATATATATATATATATATATATATCCTTGGGCCCGTGTTCTTGGGATACATGCAATCCCACTCCGTAAGGAAAAGATTAAGTACTATGTTCCTCAAAAACCCCGGATCAAAGAAAAGAGGAGTAAAAAGTATTTCAGAATATTTGCATAAACTGTGTCAAGCTCCTCCAAGCAGTCAGTTTCGCAGTTCAAGATCTTCGTTATTTTATCCTTCAGACAAAAAGTACGAGTCTATTTGATTGAGAAGAAAGAAAAAAATTCCAAAGTAAAGTTACTCATATCTGTCATTGACGTTCGTCCCCATTATTTGTATACAAATTTTCCAAGTTCGCGCCAGCCATGTAGTAATTCAGTCCATTTGTGCTTCTGGATGTTTAACCAGAATGCGATCTACCAATTCCCAAATCGCAATTGTGTGCTCGCCTTTAAAACCCGCTTTTTTATACAATGTCCACCATTCTTCTGCATGCAATTATGGTTTAGATTTATCACTGGAATCTCTTCGCTCTTTGTGGTACAAGATTTGGTGCTAACTGTTTGCGAGTGTTGTGCAAAACCCCCTGAAGCATGATCTGCTCTGATTCGTCGTTAAAACGGATACGCGTTTGTGTCCCACATTGCGGGACACCCGTCTGAATTTTAAAGACTTTATTTATTCCTCCAATTCTGTACGCTACATTGTTGTCGTGAGATTACCTGTAATAGCTCCCATTTAATTGGCGGATTTGTTATTTAAAATCGTTTACCGTTTGATTAATAGCTTACTTGTCGCGTTTCCAGCTTCTTGACAACATCGCATTATTTGAAACTGTATGATGCATATCAATGTTACATTCTGATATGTATCACCGAGTATTGCATTATGCAGTATTGGGAGCTTGTTAATTAGAACTTAAGTTTGTTTACATTATTCATAAAGTTATCATAAAAATAGACACTCTTTGTATCTTTTATTTCTTTTACCTCTGTAGATTATTCATTAATGCATTGTTTACACAAACACACTCTCGCATGTTATTTGAATGAGAGTTTATTCAGGCGGGTTTAATTGTTTTTCATTTTTAGATAGTTCAGCCCACATATTCAAATGCATGCGAGTGTGAGTATACATGCATACACTAAGGCGTAGAGTGCTTCTAACTTTTTCTTTTTTTTTTGGGGGGGGGGGACGAATTGAATTCAGTTACGGCCCTCCTCCGCGCATTGACTGTCTGGCGGTCCTTAAAATATGAAATATTATGATTTTTTAAAAAATTGAATAACAATAGAGTTGATGTTTGGGTAGCATTCAAAAGTTATACAATGAGAAAAATAAGTATAATATAAATAAAATGAGAAAAAAAAATAGCATCGAACTTTTGTCATGGATCATATTGTTAAAAACTATGTTAAGGCTAAAGACATAATCGGAATCTTCAGTTTCACAGTTTGAAAAAGCGGGGAAAAAACCAATTTTCTTAAAAGTTTTCTATAATTTTCTGATTTTAACTAAACTTCTGTTGACATTTTAATTTATTTCAAGTTAAGTTGGGGGGCACGACGGGGGGAGGGGGGACACGACGGGGGCACGTGTGCCCGTCCCCCCTCCTCCCCCGATGCTATGTCTATGTACATATATATATATATATATATATATATATATATATATATATATATATATATATATACACATATATATAATAAAATAGGATCATATATCTACGCTCTGTTGAAGCACATACATAAAGAACTAAAATTCAGTTGATTAAAAAGAAAGTAATTATTCACCTTTAAATTAAACTTTTCTTGAAAGTAAAGAAGTAAAAAAGTTTCATTTAGCCAACTTTCCTGATCAATGGCTACTATATGAATACATAAAACAGAAGTACGTTTCTGGAGAGCTATTATCTTAGAAATATCTCAGTGATTATACACTAAGCAAAAGGAATTAAAATAATTTTTATGTCTAAATTCTTTGCATGCAGGCCTAATACTACTGATGAAACGACTGAAAGAAATATATATTTATTGTTTGCTCATCTATACAGTATTAGGGCAAACCATAAATTAGTATACGTATATATAGAGAGAGCTATTCATAGCCATTATTACAATTCCCAATATTCCTCATTAACCTTTAGTTTACGGGGCCCATTTTTCTGATCCCCTCTTTAGAACGGGAAATTTAATAACCCCTTTGTAAGAACGGCCATTAAGGGGGGTTATATATATATATATATATATGTATTCATTCTTGGACCCTTATCCTTGGGATTCATGCTATCATGATATCATGAGGGTTAACTAAGTACAATGAAAACAGAAATTTTCCAAAATATGTGACTAGTATCATGTATTTTCTTCCCTTTTGAACAAATTTTCCTCCTCTTGCAGTAGGCTAAAAATATATTTGAAAACACCCAGTTCATAAGTTTTAAAAATGAATCTGTTTCTCACAGTATTAATATTTTTAAAGCTCAAAAAGAAATGTTGAAAGTGAAAAAAAAGTAACGCAATAACCTGTCATGATTGAAATTTTAAGAGGGATTATACTCTGAAGGCCATTGTAACTTGACTGGTTGGAAACCTACCTCTTATATCTGCCCATGGTCTATGAGTTTTCCAGCTTAGTAAGCACACACTTTACTTATTTACCGCTCTTTATGTAACACTAAGTATCCCTTCCAACGTTACACTGAAGAAACAGCGGTAACTTCAAACGGCGGCATCCGTTTAAAAAACCATCAAAATGTCTAACATTGAAGTTAATGGTTGCACACGGCCCTTTATCCTCATCATTTTCGAGAATCTTGCTATGGAAAATTAGTAGATACATGCTTTTACTTTTCCTTCTTTAAACTTTTGAGCACTGCCATGCAGCACATGTATATATTTTAATAGAGTCTATATCTGAGTATTCAGAAAAAATTTCTAGTTTTATTTTAATCACTTGTACACACACGAGTCCATTATTTCTTATTGCGTTTGTAACTCATAATTTCAACCATTAAAAATTAGTAGTAAATAATTACATTAATGGTAAAAAAAAATGTCAAAAATAAATGCTTCCTACATGAAGACAAACTGGTCCAAAACAATACAGTTAAAATCTGGTGTGCCTAGCTTTATGCAATTATACGAAGGCCTACACGCTTTACCAATTTATGCACAGATTGCATGAGCATATAAATTGGTCAATAAATATTAATGAATAATTGAATTGCTCAATATTGATATTACTGAATATTCAGCAAATTATTTAAAATTCATTTTTATTGAAAATTCAGACTCTATTAAAATATCATTATTGGATTGCTCAATAAATATTATTTAATTATTGAATTGCTCTAAATTATTGAATTGCTCAATAAATATTAAAGCATCACTTACCATGTCAACTTTTTTAATCATTTCGGCATAGTTATTTTTTTTTTTGAACGATACTTTGTATCTGTTGTTTCCCTTAGAAATTACCTCTCTTCCCTTTAAGAAATGTGAGACTCACTTCACAGTGTATCTTGAATATCTTACGTTTTACATTTTCACTGGGAGTTTATAACGACTGTCAGTCAAGGGCGAGAGTCAATCTCGCGCCTCCAAACCTTGAGGCTGGAACTCTAACAAGTGAACTATCCCGGCACTATGAGGAAAGATCATTTCCATGACTCTCCCTTAGATAATCCCCCCTTCCTCTTTGTAGCCAATACCACGTCTTTTTTCTGGATACATTACAGCATATTTATTTTGTTTATTATTTTCGGACGCTGATTTTTTTCGGATATGAAATTTTGGTCATGCGTTTGAAAACGGCTCATAATAAGTCTTTCAAAATATGGATTGAAAGTGTAACTTCGCTTAAGGATGAGGATCAATCTTTTAGGCTGGTATTCTACGAACTGAACCACCCTGGCGCTGGGGAGTAGTGCTTTTTCTAATTGCTCTCCCTCCCATAGCAATGACACACTAATACGCATTTTAAGGTAGATTCACGTCTATTTCATACAATAACTCTAAATAAATACATGCAGTATTTATACTTATCTGCTTGTTTTTTAAAAGTTTATATCTGTATTTGCATTGTAAAGAGTGGCAAGTCCAAAATTGTAGGTTTGAGAAAAACGGGATTAAAAAAAAGAACGGCTTTTGAAAAGTCAGTTTTTTAAGTTTAATTTTTAATATTTTTAAAAGTAAATTTTTCTAATTTTATTTTTGCTGAGTAAAGAGTGATAAGTTCTTGATTGGGACACAACCCCTTTAACACTAACATGTTTGTGTTTTGTAAGCCATGTCCCAAATTTTCCCTGATGAATAAAAATATTTAGAAGTGGAATTAGACTTAGCTTACTATACCCTGCAGTACCCTGCAGTGTTTGTGTTTTGTTTCCCATATCCCAAATTTTCCCTGATGAATAAAAGTATTTAGAAGTGGAATTAGACTTAGCTTTCTATACCCTGCAGTAGCCCTTGATTTTTCAAACATGTCTGGTTTGAAAACTCAAATGGGCTAAAATGAGTTTTCAAACCAGGCATGTTTGAAAACTCATTTGAGCCCATTTTGGACTTAACACCCTTTTTACAGCAAACACAGAATATGCCAGCAAGGCATATATAATTGTCCTCAATAAATTATGATTCACCTTTTAATAAAGTGCTCTAAGGTATAAAAATCATTAACTTGTTTTGGAGCATGGCTAAAATTGTACGGTTAAAAAAACATCATCTTCCACGAAAAAAAACATTATTTCCAAAATATACTAATAGCAGATATTATGAGAGTCCATATTTCGTATTCTAAAGGGCAAATTAAATAAACCACGACAGGCATAAATTGAACGTATATAATAATGTCTCAGCATTATGTACTGCATATATAATGGAACATATTTTAATATTGTTTCAAGGGAATGCTCAATTTACAGTTGCTATTATGCATAATTACTGAAAACCGTCCTCCCAGGTAGACACAAGTACAGTATTTTCTCTCAAAAAAATACATAAATTGTTATAACAAAATAGATTCAGAACCGTTATCACTGCTTAAAAGAACAAAAAATCCCGCCTAATACTCCAAACTATGTATATCCCCCTATAATTTCACTTTCTTTCAACAGCCCTGTTTTCTAAAGTCAGGATGATTGCTTGCCAGAACAACAATGCATCGTAAATACATTTTTTGAAACCCTCTACGCTCAAAAATAAAATTCGTCTCCAGTATTTTCGTTGGTTACGATAAAAAGAACGTAAAATCATTTCCTCAATGCACTGCATATATATATATATAGTATATTCCATAACAGGCATTAACTGCAGCAGCCGCTCAGCTGTACGCTCACCAGCGAAGTGAGGACACACTTCAGCGTTCTCAGGAGACGATAAGATACAATCATCATTGTGCACTGTTGGAATCGATTTTCTCTAATGTTTTTCAAAGAGTTATCCGCCTCTGTAACTATGACCGCCGTTATCCGCAAAGATAGCTTCCCTTGAGTTGTCACTAAGCAACTTAATTGATTTCATTGAAACTAACACGATGGTTTAAGAGTGCAGAGGAAAGTAATGGTCTTTTTATCACTTGTTTCGTGAATGACTGATGAAAATGATCTTAAAACTGCCATGCGATGAGAAGTTCCTTTAGACCCTATTACAAAAAAGGTTACCACGAAATGTTATGATTATGCGTATGTTGAATTTTTGCTTCCAGACAAGAATTTGCTACCTGAAAAAAAGTCATTGTCATGGAAGTCCGAAAATATTGCCACTCAAAATTCTTCTTCCGTGAGCCTGTCGTGCAAAATATTTAGCTCAATTTAAGCTCTTTTTTATTCGCCTGGCTACATTTAGGTCCCAAATTAGATAAAGGAATGCTTCAAAGAGACATTTTCGTATAAATGTTATACTAAAATTTTTATAGAATTTTAATTGAAGAAGAAAGGCACTCTTCCTCTTCTATAAAATCTTGTTCTAATTTGGTATTATTAGACCAATTTTTATAACGATTTGTTTGGAAAGTATCAGATTGAAAATTCAGGATTTGTTTACAAACAATAAGCTCATTTGTAAGTATCAGGCATGATACAATCTTTAGTGCCTTTAAAAAGAAACTAGGAAATTTTTTTTAAAAATTGAATAAATTCATGAGATGAAAGCACCGTTCGTCTCTCAAGATCATATTTAAACCATTATAATGCCGTACTTTCCAGAACTTTTAATCTAGGAATCTATATATTTTAATACTATTTAAATTTCTAAATTGATAGTTAATTAAATATGCAGGCTACATAAACGACAATAGTTTCTTACCACTCTGAACAAACTCTCTAAATGGACTAAAGTGTTTATATATGATAAATAGATAAAGACTGACAAATATATGGGTTAAATAATATATATATTATAATATATAATATATCAAAAGATTGACATGGATAGAAAAGCACATCGTTCCAAAGGCACTAATTGATATCAGCATTCAAAACTTGCCAGAATTGTCTATAAATATATCAGGCATCAGGTTTCAAACTATGCCAGTTTACTCGTCCTTCCAAGAAACCAGAAAATTGTGTCATTCAATAAAGATAAAATCAGATGTAATAAAATTACAACGATCTGCTCATTTTGCAAGTTAAACTCAAGAAAAATGAAGACTTGTCGTTTCGAATAACATTTTAAAAATATATACATTTTCCAATTCTTTTGTAAAACGCTGTATTTAATTCCAGCTTTAGAAAACAATAGCGAAAACGAATGAGATTTCTTAACTGTATTATTTTCTGTGATCGAAGGAGTGTAGTATACATATCATAGGGGATGAAATACTCCATAATTCCTTTCCCAGAAATGTATAAGTATTTTATTAAGTTTCTTTTGCCATGTTGAATAAAAAAATAGAAAATTTTAATATTTTTATAACCAGTTAATTTTTAAAATATTTCGAAGAAAAAATATAAGTGAAGTATAATAAGTGAAGTGAAATCATAAATTAAAGTAAAATTATAAATGAGTAAATATGACTATATTAAGACTTACAGCAATAACATTTTTTTACTTTTAGATATATATATATATATATTTCATATGAGTGATAAATAACACTTCATATTCAGCTTTTTTAACATTGAAATTTTTATCAAACATATTTCTAATTTAAAAAAATAGTTATCACTCCTACACTTTTTTTACCGAGACCTTTTGTGGAGAAACTAGAGATCGTACTAATTAAGATCACACTATGCACAAAGCCGATGTTCATCCTAAAATTAACTACTGTAAAATCTTAACTATAATACACATCCTTGATTTTGTGCGAAATTTTCGGAAAAAATTAAAATTCGACTATAATACGCAACTATAACTTTTCAATATTTTATTTAAAAAATTCCCAAATATTTATTAACATAAATAAAATTTGTAATAAAAAGAAACGAAAACGTCAAATTCGGTAGAAAAAAACCTTAAATTTACAATTCAAAACAAACAATACTGTCAAATTATCAATCTTAATCACTTTCACTGGAATACATCAGCTCATCTATTGTTTGTCATTTATTCAATGTTTAAAACTACGATTTTTCTACACGAGTATAATACGCACCCTCATTTTTGCGGACTAAAATGTGAAAAAAAAGTGAGTATTACACTCGATATTTTACGGTATGTATTTCCTCTAATCCTTTGATAAGGCAGATTGTGTTCCCTGTCACTGTGAATTAGCTTTAAAAACATCGCTTTGAATTAAAAATCAGTTTGGATTTTTATCTTCTCAGACAAACATTCTGCGTGCAGTTGACATCAGCGGAAATGCTGAACGAGAATCGTAAAAATATCACTTACATGCCTTATTCAAAAAAAAATTATATATATGCTTAGCGACATGAGCTTTTAAATATAGATTTACCGCCAAAAAGCATCAGTCTTCGAAGTTCACGAGATCAAAAAGCACATAATCGCCCATCCTTGATATCGATTTTCTTCGGACATTTTCTAGGGCCGGTGTCCACCCACCCCTCTCATCCCCGTATCTCAGGCATGGAGTGGTAGTATGCCAGCGATTGATTCACTGGATAAACCGTGCTCTGGGATCTTCCACGAAGTCCCTTTTTACTTGTTCTAATTTGGTATTAATAGAGGAATTCTTATAATGATTTGTATGGAAAGTATCCGATCGGAAATTCAGTATTTATTTCCAAAAAATAAGATCATTTGTAAGTATCAGACATACTACAGTCTTTAGTGTCTTTAAAAAGAAGATAGGAAAGTTAAAACATTTTTAAATAAATTCATGAGATGAACACAACTTCCGTCTCTCAAGGTCATATTTAAAACATCATAATGCTCTATTTTCAAGAAATTTTTATCTTCAAGAAAAATGAAAGAGATGGTTTACTTATGTAATGCTATCATGAAAAAACTTTATGATAGCATTATTTAAAATTTATGTAATGCTATCATGAATTATTTAAAACGAGTGATAAAGAAATTTTAAATAAATAATAAATTTTTCAGAGAGTAAAATCTGTGAATCTGATTGTGATCTTTAAAATTTTTTAAAACTCAAAATACAACATTACTTCCTGAATATGACCGAAATTAGCTACGAATAAAGAGGACATGTCTTTTACGATGATTTACATATATTTTGAGTAATAATTCACGTAAATCCCATATCCGAAAGGAGAACTAGTCCTTTTTTTTCGAGTTGGAGCATTTGACAATTAAACCACATTCTCATTAATATAAATTACTTTAAAGAGGAAACAAGAACTAATATCCTGCCAGTTTTGTGTGTTGATACTCTGATAATGCAATGTATTTTCCTTTAGTATAATAATTATTCCGTTTTTACTACCATATACTTTAGGGATTATCTATACGGTATACAGGAAATATCAATTAGTGATAAACATGAACGTATACGCTATAAGTAAGTTGCAAAATTTGGTCGATACGTTTGAGAACGAAGTCTTTTTTTACTCTGGTTTTGAGTATTTTGCATTAAAGCAATATTCTCGTTAAGTATAGAGTATTTTAAACAAAGAGGGTCAGAGATAGCTTACTTGATAGTCGACAATTAGGAAAAAGGAACAAATATCAAGCAGGTTACATGTTGAAATTATATTAATGCAATATATTTCAAAGTTACAATCATTCCGTATACGAATACTCCATACTGTCGATTATCTAAAATATACAGAAAGTACCAGAAAAGGGGAAACAGGGGTATGTAAGTATATATTTAGCATTCGTATTTAGTTTTATAAACTTTCATATTCTTTTTCTTTTAAATATTATGCATAGCTTAGTCTGCAAAGAGGCAGACATTTTCTGTTGATTTATAGAAAGAATAATTCAACTAAATAAAAGTTAGTTTAAAGTATAGTGAAACGAATCGAAAAAAAGGTATATTTTTCAATACTCGTGACTTAGCACTTGATAACTGCTGCATTTCGCATCGTTCATAAGTTTATAAGGAACCGTTGAAAACGTAACATTCAATGAAATATCTGAAAAATTATTTTTATTATCTTTATGATTCTTTTTGATAAAAAGATCTAATACGCATACACACGTGTGTGTATGTATGTATGTAATAGGACATTCGAAGTTTCTAATTTTAATTCAACATTTTTTTTCCTAACGGTGCAGGCACTTGTCTTTCAGACCTCTTTCCTTCCACATTGGGAATTTGCTGGTATCTTTATTATAAGATCACAAGAGAGGAACCAGCTTCACTTTAAGCAAGAAGGGATAGCAAAAAAAAAGGGTTCATCTCTAATTCGGGATTCGAACCCGAGACCACTCCTCGAAAACTCGTGAAGCTAACCAGAATAAGATGTGAAAGGCTTATAATTTTTTTTTTCAACTCAACATGCTATTTTTGTTAAAAATTCTCGTTAATAATAAACATTTATACGCAGGAAAGAAATAAACGATAACTTTCTAAAGCAGAATGTTAAAATTAAATTTTAAAACAATTTGGACGAAAACCATTTGAAGCAATTTGCTTTCAATGGTATATTTGTACATCATTCTACTTCCGTGTCGTGCATTTTGTTAAATGCTAATGAACTTTAAAATATGGAGCATTTAAAGAAAGTTTACCATTCTTAAAATTGACAAAATAGCATGAAATTATAGTGCGCATTCTATTTTAAAACGCAATCGTGTTTTCATACTTTTACACGCACCTTAGGGCTAGTACCTTCTATGTAGTAACAATAATCATATACGTCACGGTTCACTGTGCTCATGATAGTTATCATTGCAAGATGACTCAATGCCGCCATTTTGTTTCTTAAGGGGATGAAGTAGATTTAAAAAAAATTCTGATTCTTTTATTCTTTGTAATTATTCATAAAGTTCTGAGAAATATTTACTAATGTACCTTAATATTTTACTTTTGATATATTGTAATACATTTTCCTGTTGTGCTATTATTTGAGCCTTTTGATAAATGTGAAAACATTCGTAAATAAAAATAAAGGTGTAAATTTTAAAGACGTATTCGATTTAAAAATAAATTAATTTATAAAATTAGAATTTAATCGCCAAATGAACTAAGAGAAACATTGAAAATTTCTGAATTTTATAACAATAACTGCCTATAGGAAGTTTTTAACGTAGTTTTAATGAATACCTTAGAAGGCTAAAAAATTTATCTCACAATTTTTATTTGTTAAAAATGGTCGTTTGACGTGCATTCATCCCGTAAAAGATTACACTGAACGTGGAAAAATGAATAAATGTCTCATCAGGGATGAAAATTATGATTTCATATTAGTCTTTTGTTCATCAAGGTACCCTGGGATTTAATGTACATTTTTGTTAAAAAGATTCTAAGAATAATGAAATGCAAATCGCTCTCATACTACTTTAGCGAGGAACGTCGAAGGTCATATCTTTAACCGCAGATATATTCAGGAGGAAAAAAGAGACTATAAGTTCAAATTGTAGGGACTGGCTTTCAAAGCAGACTTTCTCCACATCGCCATCATCGTAAAGTAGGGAGAACACCGGCTTGAGGATAGGAAACCAGGATTTGATCACTTGCCCCTGGCATGTGGTAGTTACAAGGTGAATCTTTTTTTCAATAAGGCATTTAAGCTATGCTACTAATAGTAGTATCACTTTCTGCTACTGGGTCAATCGAAACTTAAAATAGACGTTACATGATAACTTTTATTCTTTCAATTTTTCCCCCGAGTTGACATTCTGTATCATTTTCTCACGGTATTTCATCACCGTATTATTGTCTTTGGGTTGTAATAATGTATTGGCGTTTTTTATGCATATATAAATATATTTTATACATATGCATGTTTTTATATTTGCTATAAACACATACCAGATAATTTAAGTTGAAAATGTACAAAGACATACCTGCCCTCTCTGATGTATATATAGTCAATTCAATATTTCGTTTTAATGCACATAGCAAAAATTATCATCCTGTCACTTTTGCAGAATTTCTTTGTCAAAATTTGAACGCCAATTATGGAATCAGTTCTCATATAGCGCCTCATCCTTTGCAGTATCGATTTTCCACGCTGCTTTTCCCCACCCCCTTTTCCAAGCACAGATTTCACCGAATATTGCGCCCGCCCCCTTTTAACACTAAAAGTTCCCCCCGATTCTTGGTTTTAAAGCCGCATTCAAGTTGCTTTTCCCACTCAACCGGACCCCGAAACTTGTGGACGAAAAGTTGGACGAAAAGTGCTTACCGTGGGTGAATAGAAAGCGGACTGCTCGGCGGTCAGCGGGAGGAAGCCTTGCTCCGTGCCGTAGGCGGCGGCAGCTGCGGCGGCAGCGGCTGCCGTGCCGTACACGGCGGCGTTGATCCCGGGCAGGCCGGCGAGCCGCTGGTAGCCCAGGAGCTGGGCGTCGTACTGGCACGAACAGACCGTCTGCCCCGTGAGGGGATCGGTGAGCACAGGGCGGCCGGATTCGCAGCATGGTTGGCCCCCAGTGGGGCCCGTGCCACCCGCAGGCGTCGTAGGGGCGGCAGCCCCTCCGGAGAGGGGCTGTCCGGACTGTCCGGCCATTAAGAGCTGTAACAAAAATAAGTAATGCATAAGTAGACCGTTGAGGAGGTAAATAATACTCTATCAATGTTTAAATGTCAATAACAATAATTACAGGATAAAAAAAACTTTTTATATACCGGGTTTTTAAATTTCCTGTTGAATCATATAAACTTGACAATTCTATGTATTAATAAATACTTTTTTTAAAAATTTTTTGATGAATTATCCCATCAACTTGAAAGAAAATGATCAAATGCGTAATAAAGAGAGCAATTATAAGAAATTTTCAAACATTTATTAATTGAATTACATACATGAGATTTTTACAAACATTAATACCAGAGCCTACTTGGTTTCCAATTATTTTTTTTTGGAGCGCCAGGTCAACCACGTGGAGGTGAGGCTTGGCATATTTAATTCCTCTTTATAATTTTTTCATCAGCATTGAATTCGATCGAAGCGCCACCTTGCATATTTTTTCCGAACTAACTTTCCATACAAAACAAAATTAACTGAAAATGAATTCAATCCTGCTTAAAGGTGGCTAAAAGTATTAAAAGAATGCACTGTCATCGTGTTCTGAGCTATTCTAAAAGTTTCAAATGTCTAGCTAGTCGGGAAGTTAGTTAAAAATCGATTGCAAGATTTGTACTGGACAAACACACAAACAAGTAAGCGAGTTAATAAAAACGTGGTAAAAATACACTGAAGAGTGCAGTTGGATGTCAGCTAATATTAAAATGTGCATTAATACATATGTGTACAGTTAAACTCCGTTATAACGAACTTCAAGTGACCAAAGGTTTTGTTGGCTTTATCCGGTGGCTATATCCGAACCGTTAAGAAAAATGCTAGTGTTCACAAAACATATAACTCATTAGTTGCAATGTGTATTTAATAATACCGTATAAAAAAATGATAAAATCTATTAAAAATGATCAATAATGAATAAAATCGACTAAAAACGATTACATTAAACTGACACACTATTAATTAAATTACGTACAATAGGTAAACGGTGGGACCAAAATTTTTTTTCGTTATATCCGTGAGTTCGTTATATACCGGGTTCGCCATAACGGAGTTCAACTGTATGTAGAAAGAGAGATGGGGAAATAGGCAGAATCGGGGGTAAAAACATACCTTCGACCCCAAAAATATGATACGGAATACCATACGTGAAACATGTTTCCCAAATTTAAAGTTTAGCCCCTCCCTTCCCCCCCCCAAAAAAAAATTATCGCAGAATAAAATAGTATAATACTTTTTTTTTTATAATGCCCAACTAAACAATGTATTACTAGACATGTTAAAAATACAACATAAATATATACATTTAATCGTGTTCCAGAAAACTATCAAAAGAAATGATTCGTCAGTTATAAAATATAATTGCATAATTATAAGGCATTTGAGGGAAAACCTCGCACAGGGGTAATATATGGAATTATATTTTACCCCAATCTTATTCGGTAAATGTCTCTGAAATAAGAGGAAGACAAGTAAATTTTTTTACTAAGCAGTTTAAGAGTCAACAGGCACTTTGAAAACCATGTTATATGAAACGTGACGAGAAACTGAGATGAAATTCGAAACTTCATTGAACAAAATCTTTAAAAATGACTTGAATTCAATAATTATTACAATACTCAAAATTGCTTAAATAGTTATTCAGAAGAGCCCTCTAAGAAAAAGTACAGCGTCACTAAACTATTCATAGTTCCTAAAAACATTGACACGTGTTATTCCTACAAATTATGTTTCATAACAAGGAATGCATAAAACTAAACGATAAAGAGATATGATATGATGAGAAATCAATACCAATGAAATAAGAATATAATTTTAGGCCTCAGGAATTCCTAATCAACCGAACCATGAACTAATCATAGGTATGGGACCTTGAAAATCAACCGCTTTATCATATCTTTTTCAAAATCAATTGTTGCCTTTAGAAAACGATGAATGTGTGATGAAAATTATTTATATATAAAATATCGCGAAAAGCAGTACCTTAAACATACACATTACATATGACATAATGTTCTACTATTGTACTTTGAGATGAGAAATACAAGTTCTCAACAAGTTTAATTAGTTCAACTGGCATAGGAGAGAAATATCTTAGCCCGCGAAAGTAAGGAATCTTGTTTTAAGCTCGTTGAATTTTTTTTTTTCATTTGAATTGAAAGACTGATGAAAATCAATAAACTGTTCAACATTCATTTCTGGAAGTACCAAGAAATAAAGAATATGTATGTACACACACACACACACACACACACACAGACATATATATATATATATATATATATATATATATATATATATATATAAATCACAAAAAAAAAATTCCAGTAGCATAAAATTGAATACTTTCTTCAAAAGCAATCAATCTCATACATAAATTTATGTTCTATGTGTTCACATTTACTTCAGGGAATATACAGTCACCATACAGTTCAATGAGAATGAGCACATAATCGTATTAGTGTGGTATGCATTAAGTATGTGACAGACAGTCTTATTAAATTCCCATGTCAACATACTATTCGTGACGGCTGACAAGAATAGGGTGAAGAATATACTTCGCAAAAGAACAAAATCTTAGAATATAATTTTATTAAATTTCAAACTACTTGTAAGGTATACACAAGATTCGATTCACAAGAATCGAACTTTTGAATTAATGAATTAAAGAAGCTGCTTCAGATATGCTAATTTCGCATACGCTCTTAGTATAAATACCACGCAGCGTCATTAAGAAAGAAGGGGAGGTTGTTAAGGTTGAAAAGGTGTTATCCTGCGCTAGTGCTTAGCGGGCCAGAAGTTTACATGGCAGTACTGCTGGTTTGACTTACTGTTCGTGAGTATAAAAATATATTGTTCTTGAAAGCTGTGTTTATACATTCCGTACAAGTAGTACGCATGCTTATTGCTGTAAAAGCCAATTATATGTGCAACGAATTCAATAAACATTGTTTCATGTATAAACTGTGTTTGTATATAATTCAAATAGAGTGCCACTTCAAATTATATACACCCAAGTCTGGGTAGAAATGATCATAGAAACTCTATATACTTCATACAAGACTGAAAGATTGTAAAATAGCTCTGAATCATATGTCTTTAACCTTGAAATTTTTGAAAGAATTTATACATATAGTCACCTAAGAATTAAAACCTCCATATTGGTAACTTCATAATTAAGATTATAATGATATATATTGATTTGTACTATTTTTATTAAATTCTTATAATTAAACCTTATGGTTTTAAATCCACAAATACCACGTGTATGTAGCACTTTTTATATGTATCATGACTACGTATAAATCTGATTAAAGTAGTAGAAAATGTTGGTCAATAATTCTTAGGTTAAATGTAATATTAAAATAAATGTATCAATGAAAAATTTAATTCGTGAACATGTTTGCTTACCATTAAGTTATAAAAGTGTTTTTTTTTTCATTGACCATATTTCCATTTCATTGTGAACAACATTATATAAAAATTTTTAACTGTATATTAAAAATATTATCCCTGCAATTTCAAATGTATCTGCTTTCAAAATTTTCATGCAGATTTATTTTATCTCTTGATTTTCCAAAAATACCTCAATAGAAATATATTTACCAGTCCATATACACTCATAGTTGATTAAAATATCTCTTTTATATAAATACTTCACGTTTTTAATTATTCTAATGGGCAATATTTACCCGCTTTAACGATATTCTTCATGACTCCATATATCTTTTCTTAGCTATCTGACGGTTTAAAATTCTCTTAACACTTTCCGGGCTATCTCTTTACAAGTCAATTAATACTCTAGATAATGGTTCGATTCTGCATCAACAAACCATTTCTCGTAAGTTGCGAATACTTGAGATATACGAATGGAATTCCTTAGCGTCCCGCCTCTTTCATTGACAGCTATTCTGCAGCATAATAGTTTCTTTATCTATTAAAATATTTATCAAAATTGCATTCCTAAAAATACATTACCATAAAGTGCATGTTTAATCGAATTACGGCGCTAGCAGGGGAACAGTCGCTATTTTTAACCGGAAGAGAATCACTGGTAGATATAACATTAGCGAATCAAACTCTTTCCCAAGATGAAACCTTTTCAATTCATTTCAATTTCTAGAAACTTATTTACACTCGAAATACAAAAATGACTCTCTCCATATTGCACAGTCTTCGAAATTACCGTAGTTAAGGATTCCGTACCGCTATTAAGATGGGCGGAAGGCTCAGCCTCTTATCTATTCAGCAAGCAAGTCTTGAAATCCTAAGTGTTATTGTCTTTGCAGTTTTCTAACGAGGAAAGGCATTAAGAGGAAATCTTAATGGTCCTGCTCGATAATGTCTAGCTATGAACAGTGTTCCATGGTTATGATTCATGATGTTTTAACATGGATATGGCCATGTTCAAAATATGTAGTCTATAGCCATTATGAAGAGGTAACGCTGTTTTAATGAAGCTTTAATAAAGTTTAAATGAGAATGGGGTCCTTTTATGGCCGTATGATTTCTGGGAAGAAATGCGGAAATATCAGCTGTCAGCTAATGCAAAGTAGCAGATTCATTATTTTAAAAATTACCGACTCTCCAGATGCATTGTTCATTAATTCAAATGATATAAATTTAAATAGGTTTTAAAGTTGACAACACATGAGTCGATACAATTTTTCTTTGTTTTGCTATTTTCATGGAAATATCACATATAAGATGCACTTTTAGTTTTCCTTTCACGTGTGCTATATCACGTGTGCTAATATATGTATAATACGTGATGATACATACGTAATATCCCTTATAGTAGTTATACTAAGATAAAAAAAAAAGTATAAATTCAAATTGTATTATTCATAACTTTTTTCTAGCATGGCTGGAACTTGTTTTCGACATTCGCCAGCTCCAAAGCAAGCATTTCTGGGCTTCTTTATTGTGGTCCCATATTGGTGAACCAACATCTCTTCTATGAGGGAACATCACAAGAAGGTCCATGCCTCAGCAAGGATTTGAACCCGGGCGCCTTCGGTGAAAGCTTGTAACGCTAACCACAAGTAGATGAGAGCCGTTTATTACCACTTATGAATTTCTTCCATGCTAATATTTCGGAACACTTAATAATTAAAAGAATATTGATTCCTTAGCAATTAAAAAAATTCTTAATAAATTCAAAGGTTTTATAGTTGTTTTTTCATTTTTGTTCCTAGTCAATTGTTTTGGGGATATTTAAATAGTTCTGCCCTCTGTCTGTAACAAAGTTAAGTTATTTCATAAACACTTCATATAACAACTTTATTAATATAGAATTTTGTTGTTTGCAAAGGGAATAGTTCACAAGTCTCTTCGATAAGTTCCTTTTTCAATATGGTATGTGTTATAGCGGAATCAAACCAAATCTTCCACGTGATAAAAGTGAAAAAAAATTAATAATTCAGACTTTATCTAATTTTATTCTTTTTAGAAATAAAAAATAATTTCCTTTAGTCTTTAAATATTAAACATCATCCTTAGAAAATATTAAAAGGGACTAGAAAATTAATTCATAAGATATTATCGTCATTACCATGAAATTCCTCAGTAAATGTTGCAATTTCCTTGAAGCTAAACACTATAATATTCATTTAAAACTATTTAAGATAGTATATCTTCAGGTGAAAATAATTAATTTTATTTTTTCAAAATTTATGCGAGGTGGATCAGTTGACCTTCGCAAATCATCAATTCCCGTCGAAAATTTTCCTCTTGGTGTTTTTTTAACCACATATTGTATATTTTTAAATCTGCTTTTTGCGTATAAGATCAGGTGTGTAGTAACTGAAGTTTTTCAATATTAAGTCGTTTTGAATTTTTTATTAGTTGATTTTCACAAGAAATCAAGATAATATTTGTCTTTACAAAAATTAAAATTAAATTTTAACAAACGATTTTTTAAAAATTGTGCTTAGTGCATTTAAACGTGTACTTTCCTCTACAGGTGATAGAATTTAAGAAAATACGCTTTTTCTAATGTGTTATCTGAACAATACCAATACGAATTCCCCCCATTACCTCAATACGATGATTCAATAATCGCGACGTCACCTTATGCGCCTAAGTTTCCCAGCAGCAATGATACGTACTGCTAGGAAACAGTTTTACAGGAATGCATCCGGTCCTACGGTAGCTAATTCAGAAAAGCAGGCATAGAAGAAATGCGAGAATACAATCAACGGGGAAAAAAATCGATTCAAATCTCTCCCATATCAATGCAATACTATCTGCGTGACATTACGCAAGACTCAGTAACAACGGATGCCTTTGCGACAAACTTAACGATCTGTAGCAAGCATCGAACACAGGTTGCATGTCTAATAACCAACAGAGTCAAATCTCTCTTTACCTTAATGAAGACTCTGGTTGTAAGTGCCAGGGTTTTTTCCCTTGGGCTTCAAAAGTGTAGTGAGGCATGAGAATCAAAACGAAAAATCATTAATTCCTAGCTAATTTCTCATAAGTTCATGTTCGCTATGAAGTAAGAAAGATTAAACTGAAATACAGAAGGATTTTATGTGGAAGAAATACTTACAGAGAAACTGGTTTAGGCTTAACTGGGGTATTATTTTTACGAAAGTCGTGATTAACAATTATTCCTTTGGAAGGTCATTGGTGTAGAAAAAAACTATCATCGATCTCCTTCAATTTGGTAACTTGATTACTACATCTTAACAAAATTCTTTAAAATGATAATCCTTAATACTTACTCAAAGGATGCATACGGAATACATCGCATGTATTTTCATGTAGAAAAAAAAGCAGTATGGACTCTGTACAGCCCCACATATTATTTGCAGCAATTTCTTGCACGGAGGACATCGAATGGGAAAATAGATAAGACTCGTCGCATGCCTAAATGAATTATGATCAGTCACCCATGGAGAAATTATTTGTAGAGTTTATATACGTTAATGATCCAAATTCTGTGTCAAATTTGTGTAAATTAAGGATGAGAAAGTTTGGTGTGGTTACTTGCCTAATCCAACGCCTTGAATGCGTTTTATATCGTTTCCAGAGAACATGTATCGCTTGCTCTTGACCTAATTGCTAATTTAAGAAATTGTATTTTCATAAATAGGGTAAAAAAGCTTAGTAATGTAACCATAATCCAGCTAACTCGTTATCACTCAGGTATATCGACACGAAATTGATAAGAACTTAGGCGTTTACTAGAATCAGACACTAACACTGATATTTATTCCAGCGATAAAGATATAGCTTAATAAGGTAACCAGGTTCAAGTTAACTCATTATCACTTGACCTATTCATTCACACAAAACACGAAAATCAGATATGAAACATAATCTTCCTGCCAAAGATTAAGATTAAGCTGCATAAGGTTAATCAGATTCTTGCTAATTCGTTTTCACTAAGGCATATTTTCAAAGTATCTGTTACTAAGTTTCCTTAAGTTAGGTACAATCAGATATTAGAAATAATCCCTTATCCGCTTTTTATGATTCCTGTAAAAATATTTAAGAACTGCTGTAATTTATGTTACTTATGAGGGCCTGTGGCAGCCTTGTGGTACTGCGCGCTGGCTTTCAGTGCTGAGGATCGAATCCCTGCGTCGCGTCACTAAGATGCCTCCATTTGTGTTGTCCCTTCATAAGGGGTAATGCTGGTTCGCCTGTATGGTGACCCCATAATAATATGGCCAGCAAAAAGACGGTATAGTATAGGCGAATGTCTTTACGACAAGTGCCTCCTCAATGGTTAATTAATATATATATATATATATATATATATATATATATATATATATATATATATATATATATATATATATATATATATATATATATATATATATATATATATATATATACACTTATGTTAGTCAGAATACGATAGTTAATGCTTAGGTATGATTTTAAAAGAAAACTCACATACCTTATTCTGCATAATTTATTGAAATCCTTTGCGGTAATCATAACATTCCGAGGTGAACAAAAATACTGTATAACAGCTATTATTGGTTAAATTTTGCAAAGAACTATAGAAAGCTATATTAAGCATTGCTAAAGATTTCTATTAAATTTTTTATGTAAAATCCGGAGTATTTCTCAAGTATAAGTTCATAAAATGATGACAAATTACAATATGAATTTATTCAAGTCATAAAGCAGGAAAGAATTTTAAAAACTTTTGACATCACTTAATAGATGTGATATATATATATATATATATATATATATATATATATGTACGCATTTTAGTTTCCAAAAGTCATTTTCAAGAAAAGAATAACCAGTGTCTCCCTTGAAATACCTTGAAATACCAGACATGAGTCTTAAAAGTTTTCTGACTCATTCAACTCTAATGATAACGCTTGAGCTATTAAAAAGATATCTGTACCAAATACTACTTGAAGGAACTTTATTCTTATTGTCCGTTTCTCTGACTCCTAAAAGACTCCCGAAGAAAAAGATTTGCCGCACAACAATGAAAACCGACTAAACGTGTGAAATGCAACGCCACAATATCTACAAACAGTTTTTAAAATTGCAATCAAGTGTGTGTCACGTTTAAGCGGAAATCCTTCACTCTTGCTGACGGGCACCCAAATTAAAATTCCTATTTAAATATCTCTCGATTATTATAATCTGCTTGGATTGTGCACAAGAGGTTACGTTTACAAATGACCCCCCACCATTGAATTGTCACTCAGCGCTGGCTTGAATTTCGACAGGATAAAACAGACTTCATAATTTGCAGTGTAGCTAAGCTCTGAATGGGCAGCCCTGAGGTCGTGAGAGGTCCATCAACCTTCAAAGAGCTGTTCGTGATTGGCTGGACAATACACACTTTGCAACCCGAATCGCAATTTAAGAGTTTATGCTCTTCAACAGATGGCACTTCCAAATGATTTTTACCCTCTTTAGAGTGAAAATTGTTATTGAAAAGAAGTAGGTCTTCATTACAGTGGATAACCTTTCTGAAGCTGGGTGGAAGGGAAGCTTAGAAATGAGTATGTGGGAAATAGATTTATTTAGCCCACCCCATGCGATGAGTAAATATGGTGGTAATAGACTCTAAGGTTAAAGAGGCAGTTTATCCATTATCAGATAATATAATAAAAATTTTATTCATATTCGTGTCGGATACTCAACTGAATAAAGCTCATGCAATCCTTGGTGAAGAAAAATAGGGAAAAAAAATTGGGGACGTCTATTAGAAATACATCTTTTCTAATACCCCAACATTAAGTATTAAAATAGCTATTATAAAGACTGTATAGGAGGCATAAATTGATATTAAATAGATTTAGGAGATTTGATCATAATTTCCTATTTTATTCAGCATTGTGTATGCACTGCAATACTGTAAGCTTTTTTTGCTAGATGAAAGGAGAGATTTATTTACAGCCTGCTTTGTATTGGGGGTATGGGGCGAGGGTAACTAACAGATCACTAAACAGTTATTCTTTTTAATTAAACAATTATGTAAATAGAAAAAAAATTATTTGTATAAATTGTTTGAACAATTAGTGTTCTTTAATAGCTTATATTATGTATTTAAATCGCATAATTACTCCTTTTAATGGAATAATTATGTAATTAAAAAGCAATTTTGGAACCATTGAGACGTAAAAGCACAAAAAGGTATATTATATATTAAAAACTTCAAGAAAATATATTACTTACGTATCACACTCAGAGGAGTAAAAAAATTAATCTATAAGAATGTCATGATTATAACGTTTTTAAAATTACAATTTGTTATTAAAATAGCAAATTGCACTTAATCTGCTTATTTTTTTGCTGTTATTACTTTACCTACCATTATCACGTAAGAAAAATATCCTTAAAAATGAAAAAAAAATTCCTTATCATTTATAATTCTAGAAATTTTTTGGGATTGTTTTTATGTAACCTAAGCGTTCCTATAAAACCTGTTAGACATTTTACTTATGTTTTTCAGTGTTTCTCACAGTTATGTTATTCACAATGATAACAGCATTTTGATTTTCTATGATTAACCAATTGAAACATTTAAAACCGAGCATGTTTTAACAGACACCATGCTTTGCATGGTGAAAAAAAGGAAATTTTCAAGTCATGTAGGAAAATCAGAGGGCAGGAAATCTAAAATACAGTTTAAATTCAATACCAATCTATGCATAAAGTCATGTGAAGTCTTTTAAATATAATGCAATTTCTATTTTATCAAATATGTATTTACCAGCAAAGCAGAAGCCCCTAAATTGAAAATATCGATCTTAAATTATGAATTTGGTTCCGATTCCCAAATCACTCTTCAAACGTTTACCATATTCCCATGCATATGCATTTTCTTACCCTAGATATATCTCTGAAGAGTGTAGAGTCCAGAAAGGACACCTCTTCTTTTAAGCCCTTAATGCAATTGCTAGCAACTTACATATATACATTTAATTAATCCCGTATATATATTTACAAGACAATAGCTTATTATGCTTCAATTTAATTTTGATTTAGTGACTATGAATGCTGCATATGTAACATATGGAGCTAGCAAGGTGTCTCGATGAAAGATGGCCCTACTAAAGACGCTAAGAGGGAAGAGGGAAGTCGTTATCTTACACATTCAAACACACTTGCAACCAACCTATACATTATGCTGATGTAATGCCATCTGCTGGTGACTGTCACATAACAAATGCTCACAGGAACCAATGATGAGATTTATTTCAAGTAGTTCTTTATCTAATCAGTCACAATGGAACACAGATTTCTTTTTTTATGACAGGTATAACGCAAAAGATAAAAAAAAAAATAGGTAGGGGTATAAACTTGGGGAGATTATTTTGATCTCTCGAAGGAAAACTTGATAATCCTGTGGCTTCAAAATTCATACCTGTTTTTGAAAGCCCTTTCAGCTGTCAGTTCGACAATAATTTGCTTCATTTGTACGAACAGGAAACGTATTACAGTTCTTGAGATTAGAAATTTTTAATTCTGTTTAGTTATAATTAAATCAGAAATATCAGACATTCGACTTACCAAGCATTAATTTAAAAGCAAATATTTTTAGGCTTTCGGCACATAATTTTTATCATTTAACTCTCCACGTGAAATATTTTTTTCTACTTTTTCATTCATGTTGTCAAATTTAAGCACAGCTTAATTAAAATTCATCAACCTAATTGAAATTTCTGTCTGATAAATCATATGCAAAGCTCATTTATAAGCTTCGTTTATAAATTATTACAGATTTAACATAGTTGTGAAAGAATACTTTCTCAACCATGAATATGCACTCCGTATAGCTTTTAGGAATATTTGCAATGTATTGATTCCTCATGGCAAGTACCTTAATAAAACATAATAGTGAAAGCGGAAGGAACATTCAAATATTAACTTCAAATGATACCTTTAATATTGCGTCCCTTTCAATGAAAATACATTTTTTTAATTTATTGAAAAGTTACAACATCTGTATTCTAGGAAGGAAAAGTTTCAAAGCAATATGTGACGAATAATTCTGACACTAATAAATCAGAATTAATAAAGCCACAATAAATTCAACGTTATAGGACAAAGTTAAAATTTTATTATTGATTATTAACAATTAGATATGAATATGAGAAAGAAATTAGGAAAATAGTTTCCATATCATTCTCTTTATAGCCTCAACAAAATGGTGAAATTGATTGTGACCTGGAGAAATTATGAAGACAAGCTACTTTGATGGAGAAAAAAATTTAAATTATTTAAAAAGAATGAAAATAGAGATAAGCATTACAACGTCCGATATGCATGACGCAAATTCTTATACCGTTAATGCCTTTGTGAAATCTCTATTTTTTTCCTTGAACCAAATTTAATGGATCAGGAAGTCGTTGATGGATAGACTATCGTCGAGAAGGAAGTTTTATCATAGTATAAACAGTGTAATGCAACTGTGTGGCCTCTTTGACCTTTTGGTCAGGCAGAGACATTAGTAATTGTGTTATGGTTTTACCAACCCAATGAGGGAAAGATGACATGGTACAACCTCTGTCTATTTGGTTTTTGAAGAGTAGATGATACTCTACTTCAGAGGCAGATAACATAATGTGGCTTTTACAAATTTGATAGCGTTGAAATGCAGGTGCATTTAGGTATTACAGTGCCATTAACTTGGACAGGTTAGGGCAGGTTGTATTTGCTGTTGGCTGTTGGCCGGTATATTATGGTTGCAGAGAAGAAAAAAAAAGAACCACATTACGTGAGCAAACAGGACAAAAACACTTTAATTTTTTAGTATAATTTGGATTTTTAGAGAAATGATATAAGTCAAACATAAAATTTTCAAATCTTTTTTGTATGAAAGCATATATTAAGGGGAAGATCTGTATATTTACATTTACGTATATTCACAAAAGCAACCCTTATAAACCCCAGTATTTTAAGGAAATTTAAAACCATGTCAATGAATTTCACACATACTTTTATTTTCTTAACTAATTCTGGATGATCAATGACAGGACAAATCCAATTTTCTCGATTCGTGCACACTGTTGCATTAATTTATTGCACAAGATTATGCTATATATTTTACAAAATTAAAATATTAATGATTTCAATTGATCGCAATATTTTTCTCGACTCCTCTAGGCACTGCTCGTTCCTCCAATTTCCAGTTTAAGTGTACTGAAATATGTCACAACTCATCAATTGAAGCTGCTGAGAGAAGAAAATGAAGAAGGACTTTTTCGTAAGAAAACGGGAACGTAGTTTCGAACAGTAAATAAATACTATGCCATGGAGGTAAAAAAAAGGCCATATATGAAGGTCTAATCAAGCGAATGACAGTAAAATAGACCCGTGATAGTCTAGTGTCGATTATACACTCCTAAAGGACCTTTACAAACGACCCTGAGAAAGGGAAAAAGGATGAATACTTTGCAACTGCCATAGATCATGAGAGGGAATTCAGTTAACAATTCTTACTATAAATCCTTCATTATTGGCCATAAGAGTGAGATAGGGGGTACTTTATATTAAGCTAATATGAAATACAAAACTCTTGATCTACATGTCGCACAAATAAGAAATTTATGAGTTCAAAAAGAGAAAAATCAATTTTGTATTAAGTTACGATCATCTGAAAGGAGGATTCAACACTATGTCTGCCTTTGAAATTTATGAAATACTTACTACGTCATTTTTCTTTTGATAACATGATATATTTGCATTTTACTGCAAGACATTTGCATTGATAAGCATTTTTTTTTGGTCATGCTTGAGGATCAGCATGTTGGAATGGCAGTTGCGACTGAGTAAGCACTAATCTGCCGCAGATAATTTGAATTCGTGTAAAAAGCTTAAGCATTTTGTACTAGAGGGCTGAAAATAGTCTTATTACTCATCTGATATGCATAATACAAGTTATGAACACAAGAAAGCATTTGGATTCTAGAAACACAAACTATGTGAGACTAAATATACTGCGAGTAATTTGTAAAACTACTGAAGAGTTTAAAATATTTATTTATTTTCAAAACTATTTCTTTATGTTCATTTATTTATCTTTGGAAACTTAGTCATTTTTTTCTTTGTCACGTTGATATGTGACGGAAAAGGATGTTTGAAATGCATAGCTGAGGACCTGAAAATTGCGCAATTAAGAAATTAAAGGCTTAAGATATGAGGCAAATGTTACACCAGATTTTAGCGAGAAAGTTCGGTATAGACTAAGATGAAAAGGTATCTAGTGTTTTTCATTAGACACAGGGGCTTCTTGAACTGCTTCCCGAGTATTTTTTGTTCATATATATAGTTTGTTGAATATAGAATTTAGGTTGGTCCATTTGCCCCTATCTCGTCTAGATTTATCACTCTACTTTTCATATCGCTGCAGTTTAAAAATCCTTCAATAGATTCCTGAAAAAATTATAGTAACCTTCTTTCTAGCCATTAATATCATTTTAACTTTGGATTTTAACTGAACGCAATCTAAATATATGATATAAACCTATATTATAAAATACAGTAGAATATTCCTTCCTTTTCCTTCTTATACCCAAACTATCATAAATGTACGTCATTTTAGGAGTAAAATTTTTGTCTTTTTATTCGTCACCAAAGTACGTGAACAATTACTTGATTATTAGATTAAAGAAATATTCCTCCTTTTACTAATTGCTTCTATACACCGTATTTCAACATATTCATAATTTTATACATAATACGTCTTTAACGAAAATCAGTGATAAATATTGCATTATATTAATGAAATGATACTTTCCTTAACTGTATGGTATTTATTACAAGGAAATACACTGTTAGTCTCTTGTAAATAACTGTCCTTATACCTGAAGTTAGGTTTCCGAAATTCCCTTTTCAGATGTTATCCGCCATATCAGACGTGAAAATCCAAACATGAAAACTATGTATAAAAAAAAAAGACTCTAACGGAGGAGGGAAAAAGAGATAAATTTCCTGCTCGACGAACTGATAAAGAGCTGCCTTGTTATCGCAACGGTAACCACAGCAAAGTGTTTATTAGGTGGGCAGAAGAAAAAATCCGATAACGTCATTCTTGGTATTTGTGACGCGTCACAAAGTGTCACATTTTTGTGACACTCAGCGAAAACGCTTCGTCTAATTAGGGAGACTCTGATAATAATGGTAAGGTTTCTTCTGGTCCCTCTTTTTCCTCTTAGATAAGTTGCTCTTGATTGATTTTTGCACATCATCCAATTTATAATTGCACTTATATGGGAGCTCAATCAGACATAGCGATAAAATTTTGGTTGCTTATAACTTTTGGATAAACTAATCGCATCTTGATGACAAATATCAAGATTTATTTCATCAGTCATATCAAGAACTGTTTCCTGTTACACACAGATTGTCGTAAGTGTTTGTAAAACAAAAATATCTTGTAACATGAGACAGACACTCAAACTTTCCTTTGAGAAAATAGTGTAACTTATCAATTTCCTCATCTCATGCGGATGTAGAAATTATTTTTATTCTTCCCAATTTCCGGTACGTTATTCTTTGTTAACCTTTTCATTACGGAGGGGGATAGCATGTATCACAAGAATACGGGCCCAAGAATGAATATATATATATATATATATATATATATATATATATATATATATATATATATATATATATATATATATATATATATATATATACATAACCCCCTTAATGGCCGTTCTTACAAAGGGTGTATGAAATTCCCCATTCTAAAGAGAGAATATGAAAATTGGGCCCCGTAAGCTAAAGGTTAAACCAAATAGGATCATGTGCCCTCTTTCAATAATTTGTAAACAGACCTCAGTTTCGCTGAACTTTTCCCCAAAATTCAATAAGATTATTGTAAAGTCGTAGATGGAAGTCACACCTGGTTTCCCCTAAAATGAAATACATGTGCAAATAACTGACGTTGAGGAAAAGGTAAATAAATTGAAAAATAACAAATATTAACTATCAGATACACCTGTTGTAGTGGGTAAATTCAGTCCTTTAGATTTCTAAGGCATATTATACTGTCAATTATTCTTCAAACTTCCGAGGCAAAAAACTTTTGCGGTTCGAGCCTGGTTCTTGTCTTTAAACTAAGTTCTCCCTTCAATACAAAGAACCATAATTTTTGAATGTCTTTGCGTGACAACCATCTCTTAAGTGAGATTACTATAGAAATTATTACTTTAAGAAAACTAAGCCCAGTGGGAACTAGAGCTTTTGGCTAACTCTCACGCCAATCATAGACACTTCAAGCGAGAAAGATATTTTAAGAAAAAGAGGGGAATTGATTGAATGTAATTGCTTGTTTTAAGAGGTTTCTAGTTATTTAAATTCAGCTGCACAATTGAATTGCGTAATAATTAATAAAAATTTTAAATTGCCTTTCCTAATTTTTTTTAAATCATGTAATTTATTTCCAACTGAGTTTAAAACAAATTTATAATGCTAGATAGTAACCGACTCATAGTACATTAATCATCACAACATTACTCCGGGCATCAGGGGTTGGCATCAGTGACTCTAGCCGTTGCAGATGGAAGAGTGTGTACTAAGTATCCAGTGTTTTACCTGTTTGCCAACAAACTGTCCATTAAAAGTATGTCTGAATGAAATACATTTTCGCTAGCAAGCTGGGGCTCTTAGGCATGTTCTCGCTTGCTTTAGACAATGAGATATATATTGAAATTTTAAATGATTTAAATTAAAGGATACTATATTTAGAAAAGGACTAGTGGCGGCCTGTGGTACAGCGCGCTGGTTTTCGGTGCTGAGGGTGCTCAGATCGAATCCTGGCGTCGCTCCACGAAAAATGCCTCCGTTTGTGTCATTCCTTCATAGGGAGCGATGCTGGTACACCTATGTGGTGCCCCCATAATGAAGAGGCCAGCAAAACCGCAGTGATAATAGGCGAATGTTTAAAGGGACAAGGCTTCCGCATTGGGGAAAAAATGTCTAGAAAATATACCTTTTTTTTTTTTGAGTCTTGTTTCAAGAGTGTATGTGATTAATGCAGGACTACTTTGTGTTGCAACAGGATGATGGTTTATTTTAATTTTTATTTATTTTTCTTTGGTTTTATGTGGTTTCTGGGATTTACTTTTTTAATGCTTTTATTTTATACGTTGCTTTGAATATTTTTTATCGATCATTAAATGATTTTGTTCTACATTTTTGCTCGATACCTTTTTTTTTAAAATTTGTCGACTCGAATTTTAAATAAAAATGCATGCAGAATGACTCATGACTTACCGACCATGGCCTTGGTCGGCAGGAGCAGAATGAGTCACTGAGCATTGGGATCATACGCACACACTTTCTGAACACCCTTCCGTTGATTGGTATGCAAAACACGACTTTCCGAATTACGAAAATCCGTCAAAACCGCGCGATTTTTTCTTTTTTTTTCCTTTCCACAAATGAGCCTTGAACTCGAACAAGTAAAGCACAACTTGTTTACACGAGGCTCGATTTATAATTCTTTTCTTATTTTCATGCTTCGAGCAGTTTTTTTCTTGTTTTTTTTCTTTTTTTGTGTTACTTGCTTCGCTGATTTTGAGAGTTCATTTTCGTCTCCGCAAACACTGAACACTCTTTAAAAGAAGCCGTCATGGATGAACGAGTTTTCTTTTAAAACGAGATACATACCGAAACATTTCTTAAATAGAAATGAGTCGCATCAAGTGAATGAAAAATCTCGCTTATGATGTATTTCCGGTTTTGAAAAGTACGGGATCAAAAACTTCTCCCTCAAGAACTTCGTCATTTGCTGCTTCCTAATCGAAGGGGCGTACCCGATGTACGAGAGCCATCGACTGATCCGTTCGTGATGCGGAAAAAGTAACATGAAAGAGGATAGCATATAAAACGTTCATAATATATTAAAACAACAATAACATGCTTAGAAAAATAAACTTTTTTTGTGTGTCGTTGTTGTTAACGTTTTTACAAATTAAAGTTTTAATTGTAGGTAACAGTAGTGTAGAAATTTAAAAACAATTAAATTCCGAACGTATTTTAGATAGTGCTTCCAAATCCCTCAAACATTTAAAAAATTAGTTCGGTCGACTCTGCGGGTTAAATTTTTGCAGATTATATCATTCGCGAATTTGCCTTCAATGATTAAATTTAACATGTTTTGGAGTTTTGAAGCTTATAAAAGTTTTTCTAGTTTATATTCTAGTGAACACTATTCTATATTATACTCTTCAGAATATAATGTTGGCATTAATAATTTTATTTATATTTAAAGACATGCATTGCGTAACAAGTTCATTATTGTCTGTCTCTATGTGTGAGTATGAATATGAGTACGTGTGTTTTTCAAACTGTCTGAACTGTATTATCAAGGGTTAGGATCTTTCAACGCTCCAATTCGGTGTTCAAAAGTACAGTTACATTCAACAATGTGAATTTAAGATTTGGGGATTTGGATATAATCAAGGATTTACAACTTTCACAAGCGTCTCTCCTGTACATGAGGAGCAAATCTCTGGTATTTTTGCTTCACACTGAAACAAAAATACCAGAGATTTAAGAGTGAAAAATCACCTGAAAAGTTTGTAATAAATCTAATTTTACTTGTAAGTTGAAGTAAACAAGTTAATTAGAAAACTATACATTTTATCGCTTTCTACTGCAATACTGGAGTATCAGACGCCGCCCTGGTAGTGTTATTTAATTGTATGGCTTTCTGTAAAGTAGGAATTTCTCAGTGTGATTTATGAACCACCAAGTTAGTTCTTGAAAATGTGACCACAGAAAGGGAGAGTAATTTGAGATATAAAAAGCTTAAGTAAAAGGTTTTTAATAATTTAACAAATTTTATTTTAAATTAAAAGATTAGGATGGTGCTTATAGCTTTTATAAGTCTTAGTTGAAAATTAATGTTCTGGAATCTAACTTTAGAATCCCTAAAACTTTTTATCATCACATAATGTCATCACATAATGAAATAGGATGCAATTATATTTAAAATTATTCAGATTTTATGACTTCTCAATAACAGACATTTTCGAGACCTACATTCTTATATATTGAGCTTCCCCAAAATTGGTTCATCATTGAAAACCACATAGTTATTTTTTGTCGTGGCTGCAATGTCCTCCCAGTTCTGAAATTTACCTCTGGAGGTGCGGGGTCAAGTGCACCGGTCTCGTCACTTGACTCGGTTCTAAATTACGGGACCGGCTTGTAAGGGGTAATGCTGGCCACCTATACGGTGCCCCCTTAAATGAATGGCCAGCAGTCTTGAGGTGTTCATACAGTGAAATGTCTATCGGCAAGTGCCTCCGCGTTCTTTATAAAAAAAATTTTTTTAAATATTCATGAGCAACGAATTCATCTAATGATTTTTCTTCTGACATGCCCCAAATTTTCAAGACCCTTACTACATGATCGTAATTATTACACATAAGACACCCAAAGAGCTAATTCATCATTGATAATCTCATGGTCTGTTTGGGGTCCAACAAAGATTTCTCAACCTACGGGGGCTAATTTTTTAGAGCTTATTCCATTAACAACGCTAATGGATAGCAATAAGTCTTCCAAAGAACTGATGCAGAATTAAAACGCTCAGTCATTTTATTGTAAAACAAAATCATCAGAAGATTTACTCTTTGGAAGAAAATCCCAGAGGAAATCCTCCTTGTTTAGGGTATTAAAATACGAGATGAGAAAAACCCTCCCTTGGGACTCTTTTTGCCCAAAGATTTCATGACATCTAATTTAAGACAGAAAAAATAAGCAAATAAATAAGCGAAGTCATTGAGAATCTCTAATCAGCTACTTTGTATATAATCGCATTACATTCTTGCGGGGGGGGAAAGAAATCTGGTCTGTATCGCGGAGCTAATCAAAACAAGAAGAGTTTCATTCAAGCTGCTCGTTGGAAAGTCGGAATTTTTCCCATCTTTAACTTACAACGGAGCCGAAAAAAGAACAAGTAAGAAATATGACAGATAAATCGAAAATAAAAATTTATAGCGTTAATACCATGCAATTTCCTTCCCAGCAGCACACATACTGCAAGCATTCTTCAGATGTTGTCATGCATGGATGCCTTCCTTTCCAACAAGATACTACTTGAAAAAGCGACTCACGAACAGATGAAAGAGGGGGAGGGAAAGAAATGGACCGATCACGATTTGCCCTACCTGCAGAGATTGAAACGTTTAAATGCCTATCAGCAGCATGAACACCATTTTTATGGAGGATTTTGTTTCCCGTTTTTTGTCACTAAGTGGCACCGTAACGCGATGCTCTCATATTACGATCTTCTAAGTGTGCCGTTAAAGACTTGCCAGATATATGAGCACGCGGACTTGTGGCCAAACTTATACGTCTAAGTTTGTTGCGCAACTAACTCGATAGTATTGAATTTATTTCTATTGTCTCCGAAAAATTTCATTCTACTTCTACCGTTTCAACTGCTCCGTAAATATATATTTCTGTAAATATATAACTCTTTAACCAATTTTATTACATGCTTCGGAAAATTAATTATCGATTGCTATACTGTTTGCGAACTCTTTGGGAAAACTACACCCGTCGGAAGTCAAAGGTATATAGAATGGCTTATGAGTATGCCAAGTAGGAGATCTTTATTTAGAAAAAATTGTCTAACTAATAACATCGATAGGTATTGATCCTAGACGACAAGTAATTAAGGTCACTTTTAAAAGACTTCTTGGTAAAACCTTACCTCCCATGAGATAAAGATCTGCGAAAGAACATATATGTTAATCAATATATGAAGTTCAGAGATGTTAAAAAAAAGATTATAATTGAATGTATGTGTCTATAATTAAATATGAGAAAGGAAAGAAAATTAAAAATAAGTCTAGCCTTGGAAGACACCTCTTCGAGTATTTTTCACAGAAGTAGCATAAATGTTCTTCTGATCGAATGACTCTTATCGAATCAGTTTTCACTTACAACCCAAAATGATTAAGAAAAGCCGAAACCGCACTAAAAACACTGAAAAATGTTTAATTTTTTTTTTTTATTTTAATGCATTGGCACTTGTCATGAAATATTCGCCATAAAGTTTATATTAAAGTAATAAAAATATACTGTTCATATCTTAGCTCTTTAGGAGATCTTATTTAATATTCATAACCAATAAGTAAGAGTGCCATATGAGCAGCTTTTTTCAGTATTCTTTTCAATCTGTAAGCCCTAAAACCTGATAAAAATTTACCCAACAAGCTTCATGAAAATGAAGCTTGTCGGGCAAATTTTAAGTGTAGATATCTCTCGACTTTGTGCAGAGATACTCCATTTTACAGAATAAAAATTGGGTATGTAAACTGAAACTAAAAGTCTAGATTGTTTTACACCTTTCCTTTGTTTTTACAACATGCCTTTTGCTTTGGCATATGAGTAATAATTTCTTGAATTTAATTTAAAGGATTTGACTATCTTTCATGATGCAGTTTCGCTCCTGATGAACCACGCAGTATATGTAGCCAATGTACCAAGGTTTTCAGGAAATACTTTCCTTTTTTTACAACATGCCTTTTGCTTTGGCATATGAGTAGTAGTTTCCTGAATTTAATTTAAAGGATTTGACCAACTTTCATGATGGAATTTCGCTCCTGATGAACCACGCAGTATATGTAGCCAATGTACCGAGGTTTTCAGGAAATAAAAAAATTAATTTGTGCATTTAAATATAAACGGTAAAAAGTTATTACAAATAGACTGAAGACTATGTTGATGTTTTATAAAATTGATCGAAAATAACCAAACAATAGAATTTCGTGTACTTTGAAGTTGAGATTTTAAGTGTTTTTTAATGTCTTTCAAACGTAATTTAAAGTGTCATTATTCCAAGATAAAAAGTTAAAAAAGATTTATTTATACTACTCGAAAACTGATACCAAAGAAAGGGGTTTCGCGGAACGATAACCACAGTTTTAATAAAACAACTCCAAGGGCTGATGACTTATTAACAAAAGGATTGTCGTTTTTTTTTCGCTATTACTGATAATAATATACGTCATCTCGTTAAAATAGTGGAAAAGAAACAAAAACTTGTTATGTAACCCAGAAATTATAGTAATAACATTCTGAGAAACTCCATAGATAAAATCGAAACGGAAAGACAAAATGCAAGAGATGCTATTACTCAAAAAGCAAAAGAAAAACTGCTTCAAAGATCATTTCCAGATTACTTCCCTTTGAGTATAATTAAGAAAGAATGCATAATTATTTTGCAGCTTATTTCGAAGTCCTTTGCCACGAGTTTGTTCGTCCACGGAAAGAATTTGGACTAAGGTAATGCGGAAAAATTAATTGCTTTTACTTAAAACGGAATTTATTTGTGCAATCTTAATGAAATCAAAAAATTCATTAGATGATCTCTTTGATATGTTCGAGATATCAAGACATATGTTTCATTCTGCCTTTTACCATTACTTTTATCTTATTAAAAAAAGCTACAGATATCTGCTTACACAGGAAATTGAATGCCAAACCTCTTTGTTCCGTTAGGTTTTTGCTGGATTCTAGGTATATGATTATCTTTCGCTTAACAAGGGATAAACAGTCCACAGGTTGTTATGAATGAATCACTGTTAATATTTGTTTGTAGAAAAACTATAACCAGTGTATATGTTATTATGCAGATATTAAACTGTACAGATAGGGTTAATAATGAGTTTTTATTTTAATTCCTTAGCCTTACATCTGCGTTTATATTTAGGGAAATTCTTATGGTATTTTTTAAACTTTAAAAGGAAAAATATATTAATTGTTTCTATAAATACCACAAATCTCTCAATTTTCAGCCTGTATAGTAGATAAAAATTCTAAATTTTTATTACATAGCACCAGTGTCAGAAATATCTTCGAAATGATTTTTAATAATATTTTTTTTTCATTTAATCTTGCTGGAAATATTGCAGGAGTAACACATCAATATTAATGTGCACCAGTAATACTACTCTTAAATATAATAGTTAGTTCTTATGCTATTTCCAAAATAAATATAAATTATTATACAATTATCAATTATTTATTCCGTATATAATAATAGATAGAAAAAAGTATTAATAACATACGTGAACAAATAATCCTTTTCCTTTGCAATTTTGTCATGACAAATAAGAGAGAATGATAAAAGCCTATACTGCTAGTAGCGTAACTCTTGATAGAATTTTAAATTTACAGTGTCTTCGTGAACATGGTAAAATAAGAGAATTGAATAATGGATAGAATTCCCGCACATAACATGATTGTATGAACTTAATATTATTCACTTTAACCGCTGACAAGAAATCCATTGATCATTGCTGCCCGAAGATACACACTGGGATGCAAACACCAAACAAAACCAAGATTTAATCTGTTTGATGCGTTGTTTGAACACTAAACATAAATATGAAGTAGCATCTAGTCTGGCGCCAGAACACCCCAGCAAACAGCCGATAAAATTCTTTTTCCGATCCCCTCAACTTCCTTCATTTGTTTTACAACCTCCAGCCTTTACAAAACAAAGCCGGACCACCTACGAATCGAAGGGGGGCCCCCCGGACAATTACTCGAACAAATGTCGGCAGCAGGGGGTAGTTCGGAATTAGACGTGTTTACCTGGCTGATATTTATCGTCTGCAAGGCTTTTTGTCAACTTCCTCCCCCTTACGCCCCGCGAGCTCTCCAGTAAGTTTTAAGAGCTCTCAGCGCTGTTGAATCTTAATCTAGACAAGACGATGGAAGAGCTAGCAGGTAGTTGTCGCCTCATCCATCAGATGGTCTGTTAAAGTGGTCTGGCGTGTCCGTAGGTAATACTCTCCATGGCGATGATGTCTGTATGCGATAACGGGGTAAATAATTTTATGGGGTTTTTTTTAGTCCTCTTTCTGAAGAGTTCGTGTGTTGAGCAGATAGTAAATGAATACACGGGTTTACGTTTCAAAAGGAATCATTAATGATTGCTAAATCGTAATGGAGTTAATGACACTAATGATTTTTAAATTTTTCTCCAAAGGAGACAAAACGAGACAGAAGTAGTGCTCGAGATGAACTAGCAATTAAATTGCAGTTTTACTACGTTTAATTAAAGAGGTTAGGCTGTTTATGGTCGAAAGTTTCTCTTTAGACTCCCCTTTTATCGAAAAGATCCACTTCAGACAATTAATAAGCATTTTAATGTCTAAAGTCGAGTTTGTGTAACTTTAGACAAATTACAGGCATTTAATCCTGTGCATTTTAATAAAATAAAAAAATATATATTATTATCATTTATTGTGTAAATTGGAATTAATGAATACTTTATGAAATATTAACTGTCTGAAAATAATTTTTTTTCCTTTTGTTACTTTTCTAAAAAAAAATTCTTCGCAGAAGAAGAGGTTTGAGTCAAAAATACTTTTTCTGAGAAAGTTGATAAGAATTTGTACATAATTAATGATTAGATAAAGGATTCTTACTGATCAGGTCTATTTTGAACATTTGTTCGTTCATGAAGGGGAAATTGTAAAAAAATTTCAAATATTTGTGTGATGAAGACATTTTCCCGATAATTTCTGAACGAATATTAGTATTCTATATTTCAAAACCTTTATCTGCTAATTTGTATCACATGTTTTACAACCATAGATTGGTATACAAGCACCAGACTTCTTCTTAGTGGTTAATTCCAGTGAATTTTCAGATTTGAACAGCATCAAAATTTTAGCTGCGGTATAAAGTTCCATTATTAAGAAAATCCTGCACTGAGTTACGCAATATGATTAAATATGTATATTTTTTGATTTCATAACCTACATCGCCTCTGGTAAAAGAATTGTCATGAGTATCTCATGGTTTTATTGTGCACCACGCCTTAAATATCAAATCCTTGCAGTAATGGTATTGTCCCTTTTTTTTTTCTTTTTTTTTTTTAGTCAACGAGAAAAGTCAACCAGAGAACATTGAGCATTATGATAGTTCTTTGTCGCAATTGTAACAGGAGTACTTAATGATTTATGACCGAAAGAAACTTCAATGGTTTCAGAGAATCAGGATAGTAAAAGTTTTTAAAGCTTCGTACGTTTCTTCTGGATATGAAGAATAACTTTGTTCTACCACTCTTAAAAAAGTTCTCTCCACCAGCAGTACGTACTCAGATTCTACGTTTATTATTATTGCGCAATGCAAAGCAAAAGAGAGAGAATTGTTTTCATTCCATAAATTAATTTTTTTCAAGATACATAGCAATTTCTTCCCCCTTTATCTGATAAAAGTACTTCAAGCATGAATGGAGAAAAGCTTACACCATGTTCATATTCATTGCAACATACGCCCGTTATGATAAACCAGTTTTAATAATTAAATAAAACCTACTTTTGAAATTTCTTCAAAACCTCGAAAAATTAATTACATGACTAAAAAACGACAATTGTTTGTGCTTGAACCACTAAAAATATGACGAATACATTTATGGAGGTTTAATATTTAATGTATAATGGACCTTTATGTGTACTCTCTTTAACGTAATTTTATTTAATGTGATTTACCAATAGCATGCAGGTGTTTGTATCTGCGACCTTCCTCTTTTTCTCTCGATCTAACATATGCATCACAATGCGCATATATATATATATATATATATATATATATATATATATACGTGTCACTCACTCTCTCTCCCTCTGTACACAAATTTAAATAGCACGAGAATCCCCTCGGAATGACACAAAATTCCCGAACATTCTGAAACCTCCCTAAAAATTAACGTTTTAATCTTTAAAATGTGAACAACAACCACACATTATAGAAAACGTAATTTTAGTATCGTTTATTCAGTTTGACACATCTGCGAATTTTCAAAGACAGTAGTAAACTGAAATTAAAAACATCTGTCTTATTTTCTGTGCTTTTATTCGTCGAAATTCGTCGCTTTAATTCGTCGCTTTAATTCGTCGAAATTTCGGGAAAGCTACTCCAGAATGAGTGCTTTGGTTGAATGCCATCTATGAAGGAATTATGAAAAGATTTGCCCATTAAATTTTAAAAAAAATTACAACAGTTTGTGCTTCTTAAATAAGAGAATCAAATTCATAACTAAAGTAGCCGTTATTATATTCGCACAACTCAGTCATCGAGAATTTTGCACTATCACTTATCAATTGGAGGGATTGTAACAGTTTTAAAAGTGGTTACTTTTTAAAAATATTTCCGTTCCAAGAGAGTAAACAAATGTAAGGTAGTATAAAAATTCGAAATGCCTAAAAATTCCACGGAATCGAGCAGATAAGATCTGGGAGTTTTGTAAGAATGTTCTCGCATTCCTTTCTCAGTCAGGAGATCATTTCAAGTGTTTATCCAAGAAAAGATAAACCAAACAATTTGTGGTTAATGCTTCAAAGATATCCACATTCAAGCTTGCCACAGGTATTGACTGTGTATATGCTCAATGCCGTTCTCAGGGAGGTGACAGCACACCTCTCAGATTGAGTCATCTGGTCCTTTAGATTCTTTCTCAAGTCTTTCATTAATTACAAAAAGGCACAATAATAGACCAAATAAGGACGAATATTTCTGCGTATTGTTACAACCATTTTAAAATTATTGAAATATTCTGAACAACGATGCCTATGGCCTAATACAGAAAAAAATTATTGGTTTCGCATCAGGATTTATTTGTTTTTCTCTAAACACTTTTCAGATATAATTCCTGTGAGGGGTTATAATTCATTTGAGGTACAATAATCCAAAGTAACTGTGACCGGTACCAACTCGGATAACTGAAAACTCCGATTGTGCTTAATTTCAGAACCCGAGCACGCGGGATGCTTAGAAGACAAAGTAAAGTATGAACCTGAGAATCATAGATGCAATTAAATGATCGATGAAAGGATACCTTAAAATACCAATAAAGGATCAGTGAAAGGAAGTACTCTTTAGCGCTACCACTCTATCTTTTAAGTTAAAAGGGACACCGTCTGACGGTGATTTCGATTGCAGCTCTACGTATCTAAGTACAGTTTTTTGTTGTTGTTTTTTTCATCGCGGTTCCTACCAGCTGGCATATCAAATGCTTCTTCTGTCGCTCTTTCTGGAATATGAGGGGGGAACGTGGGGAAACATTTTGTGTATGATCTTAGATCAGGCGGAATTCGGTTTGCATAATCTTCACTTATAAGAGAGATTCCCTTATAAGATTCTAATGTACAAGTTATTAGCGTATTGTTACTGGGTTAAACATTTGATCCATCACAGGTTATTATAACTAGTATTTGTCTATTTTGCTCATTTTACTAGTATTTGTCACATCTCGCATAGGAAAAACGCCTTTTTGAAAGTCCTCTGCTCCATGGATTTATATCAACCCGTATTAGTTTTGTCATTTATAACTAAAAAAACTTATTGGAAAAAACAATATTCAAAAATACACAGGATTATAACTTTGAAATACCACTAAAAAGCTTATTTATGTGTAATGATATCTTTCTGGTTGTTTAAATGGGTATATGGGAGTAACATGATGAATACCTCATTCTATATAACAGACATAGATGTCACAGCATTAGTACAAAACAATAAACAAAACAAAAAAATAAAGGAGTGTTCAAGAACTGCCATTGAAAAGACGCCGGGAAAAATATGCCCCGATATTTTTCCTATCGGTGAGCATCAAGCCACGATTAGTAATTATATCTTTCTGGTTGTGTAAATGGGTATATGTAAGCAACCTCATGATGCAGATCTTATTCTATATAACAGGCATAGATGTCACAACCTTAGTACAAAACAAAAACCAAAAAATATAAAGGAATGTTCCAGAACTGCTATTGAAAATACTCCAAGAAAAATATGCCCCGATATTTTTCCTATCGGTGAGCATCAAGCCACGATTAGTAATTATATCTTTCTGGTTGTGTAAATGGGTATATGTAAGCAACCTCATGATGCAGATCTTATTCTATATAACAGGCATAGATGTCACAACCTTAGTACAAAACAAAAACCAAAAAATATAAAGGAATGTTCCAGAACTGCTATTGAAAATACTCCAAGAAAAATATGCCCTGATATTTTTCCTATCGGTGAGCATTAAGCCACGATTAGTAATTATATCTTTCTGGTTGTGTAAATGGGTATATATAAGTAACATGATGATGAAGACCTTATTCTTTATAACATGCATAGATGTCACAGCATTAGTACAAAACAATAAACAAAACAAAAAATAAAGGAGTGTTCAAGAACTGCTATTGAAAAGACGCCGTGAAAAATATGCCCCGATATTTTTCCTATCGGTGAGCATTAAGCCACAGATTGTTAAAATAAGCACTGGGTGTTTCCCTCAGCGAAGTCTCAGCTGACCTTGTGGCTTTGGTTGAAAGCTTTTTCTGCTGCGATGTCTGACTGCGATAACGGGTGACTTTTGAAAGTCCTTATCTGTTTCGCTAGACTGCGTGTTGGAGAGAGAGGTTTCCCACTCCGCTAAGTGTTAAAGGTTAGTTTCTTGTTAAAACTGATTAGGCGGCTGAAGCTAATGTAAAATGTAACTCGGTAGAATTACACGGGACATTCGTTCAAAGTAATTGAGGCTCAAACGATAGCGGAGATAAGACACTAATTGGGTGTTGTGATTAAATGGCAGATATTGCATTCATTTGCACCAGTTGCTAACTGAATATGGTAATTATGGTCAGAACGTCAAATACAGAGGTGAATTGAGTGTATTTTGAGGTGTAAACACAACTGAAACATTGCGTTCAGACGAATTAAATGTAAAACTTGGCTATGCAAACTAGACGGTTGAGAAACAATGTGAAAATGGAAATATATATGGTCTGTCAATTCTAATTGTAGAAGATGTTGCACTTTGCTATCTTTTTTTTTAAATAAATAATTTCTCGTCTTTTTAAAAAAAAATTCGCTCTAAAAATATACATATTTAAAGCTTACAGCCAATGACAGTAAAAAATAAAAAGTTTAGATTCAAGTGTATAAAAATTCTGCTATAAAAGTGCTGCTCTCTATAGAAAATATAAAAACAAGTGAAAAATGTTATGTTGATATGTTGAAATGATTATGTTCTTAAGTAACTTTTAAGTATCCTACAAGAGATTATAATATAAGTCTTCTCATGGCATGGAAACTCATGTATCGTACCCCAAGATGAATATTATTACAAAAAATTTTACGGCCGTCTGCCTGTATGGGATTCAAACCGGGCTGTTTTAACCTCGAGTCCGGTTTCCTACCAATAAACTATCTCAGTGGTGTTAGAAACTCTCATTTCTCGACTCCACTCCTAGCATAATTTTCTTCCTTTTTGAGACCTACGACGGGGGAAACTATTGACGTGAACATTTTAATTCGTTTTGTATTATACCTTATTTTTGAAGACGCTTATTTTTTTCTAAAATTATTGGTCTTGCGTTTTCTAATGATTCATTGTCAATTTCTCAAAAGCTTGGACACCACTGGAATGACCAACTGCTTGAGACAATATTCAAATATGGTTCTCCTAGCCTAAAATCTGGTGTTAAGCTAGCTTAGCCATCTCTGCATTACAAGAAATTTTCATTTAATTAATATCCGTTCCTCACAAATTATATTTCCATCTTCATATATGTACCGGTTTCTATTCTATCTGATCGTTTTAGGAATTTTCTCTCGTTACCATAAATGGCTTGAAGAACAAATTTTAGCTGCCTTAAATTAACGTATCGTTCAAAATAATTTTTGTCGAAAATTTTTTGAGATACAGGCATGCACATGACAGATATTTCGATTATTCAATATATTTCATATTACATGCCTGAATTTTCATTTTCAAGACCTACCAATTTTGCAGTTTAATCTCACTCTCTATAAAAATATTAATATATAAATATTCACGAGGTGGCTATCTTATCTATCGCATGTCGACTTGACCTGTCGTAACTGTTTTGGCTATTTTTTGTAAGTTGGGACTACACTCTCGATTTATAGCTTAAATTCTTCATATTCATATAACATATAATCAAGTTCAATATCCATCTCCTTAACTGACATAAAAGAAGACTGTTAAAAACCCCACTACTAGCGATTCCTTTAGACTAATAAAAATAATAATAATAATTAATAAAAACTAAGATTATATATATTTATATATGCATATATATATATATATATATGTATATATATATATATATATATATATATATATATATATTTATATATATATATATATATATATAATATATATATATATATATTTATATATATATATATATATATAATATATATATATATATATATATATATATATATACATATATATATATATATATATATATATATATATATATATATATATATATATATATATATATATATATATATATATATATATATATAATATAACGAGAAATTTTGACCAGAATCACACGCTCATGATTGCTCAAAACGTATTCACTAAATGTATAAAAAGATTATTCCTCTCGTTTTGCAAACACATTTAATTGATAACGCACGCGGCACAAACCTGTGACGCAGAGCATCCCCGTTTCTCTCTATTTTTTTCTTTCTTCTAATTTACCTATCATGTACACTAAGGAATTGGCCGCAGAGAGGCTGAAACCACTTCTCGACCCCGCTTGTCACGGTTGAGTGACCACGAGCCGTCGACAAGGACGTCAATTCTTGACCTTATTAACCCCACTGACCACCAGGGGGTGTTCCGCTCTCAACACGAACGGGAACGTTCGGCCAAATGGGGAAGACCAATTAGTTTGACTGAGTGTTTATTTAAGTGTTTTGCGGAGATTGGCATCTGTTGACAAATAGAATATTGGACTTTTCGGTACGTATGTTTTGAGAAAATCTGCTGCCGGCTCCTGGGATGTCAGTGGATGGTTGAAGTTCTTTAACTGACTTCGTCGGAATTGATACAAAATGTATTTTAACGGGAGGGTGCTCTGTTGAAAATTATACTTTTATGTGTAATTACAATACTGGAAATGTTTAGACAGTCTGGTCTTTATAAATTAGTTAGATGATAAACATTAATAAGGAAATTTTTCGTTCCCGAACAAAGGAAATTTGGATTATTGAAAACTGAAATATATCAATAAATTTCCCGATTTTGTGTCTATATTATATATCATATCAACAAAGTTGGAATGTACTTTGTTGGTATGGTTACTAGCATTTTCAATTACAAAAATGTAAAATAATAAAAAGTTCGTTAAAATAATAGAAACTGTGAGTATTACCTCAATAAATTTGATGTATTTCAAATTACGGATTCAACTTAATGAATACATTTACTACGTGATAACATAAAATATGTAGCACCTTTTTAAAACATATATTTGAGAATCTACTGTATACATCACAATACATATAACTTCAGATACACACACAAAAAGAAAATTAGAATAATTGATGTAAGGTGAAATGGGCATTTGAAGAAGTTACGCAGTGTATACAATGAAAGAAATGCAATTAGTAATAATATGAAATCATAAAAGAATAGTATTAAAATTGTATATGCAGTTAGGTATGTAGTAATAGTATCGTCACTGAACACAAAAACAAATAAGTTAAGATTTGGCTATGCTAATTACACTACTTATTAAAAATATAAATACCAACCATTTCGGGATTTTTTTTTCTTGTACATTAGGATACAAATATTGATCTACATATTTCACTGCAATGTTCGGTTATCTGTTGATTTTAAAAAAGGTGTCAGGAGCCAGACTTTTTCTCAATGTTGTGAACAACGTGGTATTTGTTCTTATCTAGAACTGTATTTAAAATGCATTCATCTGTCCTCTTCAACTATTGAATAATATTGCAAATTTTTCTGTATTGCTTTAAGTACCAGCTGATTTCCCACATTATAAATCTATTCATCAAATTCATTCATTTTTAATAATCAGTTTCGCATTAGTGATGTTAAGTTATTAGTAAATCAACAGGAGACAGACTTTTTCTTCAATGAGGAACAACGTGATATTTGTTCTTATAAAGAACTGTGTGTAAAATGCATTCCTCTGTCTTCTTCAGTTATTGAATAATATTGTGAATTTTTTTTTCTGTATTGCTTTAAGTACCAGCTGATTTCCTACATTAAAAATCGATTCATCAAATTCATTCATTTTTAATAAGCAGTTTCGTATTAGTGATGTTAAGTTATTAGTAAAGCAACAGGATACAGACATTTTTTTTTTCAATGAGGAACAACGTGGTATTTGTACTTATAAAGAACTATTTGTAAAATTCATTCATCTGTCTTCTTCAGTTATTGAAAAATATTGCAAAATTTTCTGTATTGCTGTTTCCTTAACTCTTAAGTACCAGCTGATTTCCCCCATTAAAAATCGATTCATCAAATTCATTCATTTTTAATAATCAGTTTCACATTAGTGATGTTAAGTAATTAGTAAACACAACCTACGGCACTCAGTTCTTTATTTTATCAACTAGAATTCCTTCTATTCTCTGAAAAATAGAAACTATTATTTCGCGCATTTTCACTAATGCTTTCAACGTGGGATTTCGCTAATGTATGAAACATTTTTACTGAAATAATTTATCAGCTGAGAGAATTTAGACCATCCTGAACTCTGTAAATGTATAAGGGAGAAATCATCTCAGTTATCTGAAAAACTGCATTCATTTTATAAGACGTCATACCGTTAAAAGATGGCACCTAAGAAAAGCATCTGACCGCGGTTCATTGTCACTCTCCCGTGCACCCCCATGTCTTGACCTTAAACCAAAAAAATGCCGAAATCAAATAAATAAAAAATAATACTCCCAAACAAAGTCAACCCAGAACAATTTGACCAACCACCATACAATAGATGAACCGGCAAAGCAAAAGTAAAACAAAAAAAATTATATAACAGGACAGCAATGTCACGACAATAGTGACTACATTAATATTCCGAAAACGTCCGCTTAGATAGAGACCTCAGAATCTAGACACTGTGCGTTACGGTTCATCCCTGATGACTACTATGTTCAAAATCAGGAGAAAGAAAAGTGCTCTGCAATACTTTACAATGGATTTCATGAACTCTGGGGCACGCAGGGTAGAAATTAAAAATGAAGCACACAGGAGAGGAGTACGCATTTCCTTTGTATAGTGTAGTTTCATTCAACTAATATAAGACGAACCTCGATAACAGCAATGTATAGAATCACTTTGTTCCTCATTCCAAAAAACTGTATAGCTATCGAGTTGTATTTCTATATTAGTAGTACAAATGTGCACGAACTGAATTTTATTTAATAGAAAAAAGTCATGTGCATGCAAACATAAGCTACTTTATATTAAATAAGATGAAAGTAGTTGTTATCAATTTAATTTATAATGGGCTACAATGCCCACAATAAGCATACAAAAGAAATCAATGACTCACTGTCTGTGAAGAGTTGCGTACAAGCAAGCATACTTTAAGCCCATGAAATCATGAACTATATTATTATCTTATTTAGAAGCCATGAAAATAGATATAGTTAATAGTTTTTCTTAAACACGGCTACTATTTCATTTTCACTGAAGCAATTAAAATTTCTTTATTATTAGGAATACTAGAGTAAAACATAATACTTTTTAAATATCTCATGGAACAGTCTTATAACTAAGAAGGAAAAAAATAACAAGGGAATCAAACACTAGTTAACAGTACTTCTCACTTTTTTTCTTTATTGTTATCAGAAAGCTTATTTTTACTTACAAAGAATTAACATATCGAGACATCAGCCAAAATAAGAATTTTTATTTCTTTTTTTGGAAATAAAACACCATATAACTGTGAAAATAAAAAATATTTTCTATGATAGAATTTGGCATATTTATGTAATATTAAGTAAACCTTCAAAATCTCACACTGTTGATGTGTAGCCTTAGGGTAAAATAACTGCAGTTTTAGTGATATATCGAAAACTAAATCTCTAGTAATTCAGGTTTGAAGATTCCAAACATTTTCTTTTGAGGGTAAAAGCTGCGAGATCTCTTTACGCAAAGCCAGCAGTAAGTCTTGGAAGGTGAAATTTTATCAGAGACAAATCAAAGAATATATTTTCTACTTTGAAACAAAAATAATTGGTTGAGGAATAGATCTACACGTCTTCAACCATCAAACAGCATGTACCATAGAATTTTTGAATTATAATAGACCATTTATGATCAAAATTAGTAAAAGGTAATTAAAACAGGGCAAAAAACCTACAGAATTAAAACAAGGTGTTATTCTCATGATAATATTTGTGTTGTTTATTGCCAAGAAGGAAAGATCCTTCATTGGAATTAAAAGGGCATACTTTATTTTTTTCTTTAAGTTTCATTAACAAAACCATAAACATAGACTTCGTACAACTATATCGGAAATCCTTTGTTGTAGCTCTCAGAAAACAAATTTAATATTACAAAAGTGCCCTAGAGCAGCCAAAACATACTTTTGCATGCTACTTATAGAGCATACTAATGCCTAAAAAAGATTAACATGAATAATCCCTAAACACACTTGCGTGTACTTATGCTAGCATAAGAATATAAATTCATTAAAAACGTTAATCCAAAAGTTAAATTTTTTTTACACTATTTTCAACAATATCAGTAAAATTTCTTAAAAATTAATTTCTTCTTTTTTTTTCTTCGCTATTACAACTAATTGCAGTTGTGTTAATGTGTGTATTTTACAAACATAAAGTGTTGATCTAATTTAAGATGCATTTTTCCCCTGGAGTACTCTTTTGGACAAGTTTGTATGCTAAAAGCTTAAAAGGTATTTCAAATATTAAAGAAAAATTGTCCAAAGCTTCAAAATTTAAAAAAAAAGTTTTACAGACACGTCTCCATTTTTGAAACCTTTTCCAGAGAATTTATTTTTTTTGCTTTCGCCATCTTTCAAAAAGCTGCTAATTAGTACAAAAACACCCAAGACAGATGTCCTGAAGCTGCGCAAATTTGGTTTCAGGTTTTACGTGACAATTTCCAAAATAAATATACCTTTGAAAAATAGAAAATAAAATAATAATAAAAATGGCCTCCTCGGAGTATTTCTTAACAGATGGGCACAAACGTAACTTTTCAACCGACGCTATTTTTGTAACTGTAAGTGACTTTAAAAAGAATGAAATGAATTCTGGTGTTTAAACTGTTTGCCGGAAGTTTGTAAGCAAATGTGTAAAGTGATGTATTTAGAATCGAGATAGTTGTTATTTTGAGAATTTTTTTGTTTCTTCACCAAAGAACATTTGAGGGGGAAAAAAAGACTATACACTCATAAAAGTTATAAACTGGGAAACAGTGACTAGGCTTGAACATAACCTAGACCTACAGACAAGTATGTATATATATATATATATGCATGTATATATATATATATATATATATATATATATATATATATATATATATATATATATATATATATATATATATATATATATATATATATATTTATATATATAGATAGATAGATACATACATATATATATCCATATACACACACACACACACACATATATATATATATATATATATATAATAGTCTAAGGTTCATAAGCACTCGTGTAATGTAACCGATATCGATCTGGGGAAATAAATCACTGCCATATACTTTAAAAATAACGGCAAGTAAGTGTACATAATAGTTATATAAAAAAAGATGCTTTTGTCAGAGAGTAAGGTAAAATTACTCTTTCATGACTTAACGTCAAGCAAGATATGCTTTATTTTTTAATTTTTTTTTGAGAGAGAGAGAATAAAATAGCACCCAAAAATAGAAGCAGGTTTAATCGTAAAATTAAAAATATTTCTTTTAAATGTTAGTTTGAGTTTGACACCTCTACTCTGTTACTGTCACTTATTCCACACAATCGTTTTTTCATTTAGTATGAATTGAAATTTTCTGAAATCTCCATTTTTTTTTCAAAATAAAATTGCAAAAATAAAACGACTTTCTTGTAACTGAACATCAATAAATTGTAATAACAATATAATACTATATAGATGTTTTATCCCTATTCCTTAACTTTTATCATGTAATCCTATATAGATTTTTATTACACCTCACTAGTTCTGAATACAAAAATTTAAAGTTTTCAAATTACATTTATGAGGTACCCAGAGGAATTAACTTGCAAGGTTAAGAATTGAAAAAAAAGGTACAATGTATATATTTGTAACAAATGTAAGCATCTAATGGAAGAACTAGATAATGAGAAAAAAACGAGATTATGCAATGGTTAGCATATACCATACGATTGCTGTAATTCTTTTAGAGGACTCATGTATGAACATAAATAATCTACAAGCATATATTATATAATCATGTAGAAGGATATAAAGCTCTATCTTTCTGTAAAAGCTTACAGAAAACTGCATACATCAGTAAAACTTCTCCATGACGCCAGAATAAAAAAAAACCAAGTTTATACCATGATATTTATTTTTTTACTATAGTTATTGAATTAAAAGCATTGAGAATTGTTGATAAAGTAAGTTTTTAATTTAATTTATCTCATTTAAAAACGTACAACTGGCGTCAAGTACAGAATGGCATTAACTAAAAAATATGCGGTACTGAGATATTTAAGTCATGAGCTATAGAATATTCGAAACAGTTAGAGAGTTGGTACCGCTATAGTAAATCCCCGAAATAAAATAACGTCCAAATGCAGACAATGACCTTCATACAATAACACTACACTGCTTTCTCTAAACAATGAAATAAAGACTCTTAAAGATGATGTGGTATACTGCAGATTCATAACATTGAAAAACATTAAATATCAGAAACCTCCCGGTAAAGTTCTAATGAAGGAAATCATATTAGCATGTAAAATGCTAAGAAAACTACAGATACTTAATGTACAGAACCCGACATAACTTAAACGGGAGGTTGTAACATGAAATTATTTCGATAGTCCTATTGCATTGACAGAAACCATTCTGAAATTATACATCCTTACAAAATATCAAACAAATATCTTGGTTTTCGAGTAAATATCTGATGGAAATTATAAAAGCTACGAATCAGTTGTAATATGCAATTGATAAATGCCCTTTTTCCAGTAAGTTCACAGCCAAGACAATTTCAACACATGCTCTTTCTCACCCATATAAATCCATACTTAATATGTGGAAGTATATACAGAGATATAGATTGATAGATAGATAATAAACTGAAATCAAACTATATCTTCCAACGATAATTGGATTTGGCAGCTCAAGATCAATTTCAGAAAACCAAAGGTTTCCCTTCTGTATATAGCTTTATATTTTTGACACATAAATGGCGCAAGAGAAAACGAATATACTAGTATTCAACAGAAGCCGATGCCCTTCATTTGTTAATGTAAGATGAAAATATATCATAAAAAATTAATAAACACTTCAAATAGACAAAACAGTGTGAATGACATCATGCATCAGTTTCTTAATCATCGAAATTCTACATGTGTACCACACCATTTCATATCCGTTCCACATCATAAAATACTCGATATAAAAATCTCTTAATGTCATTCGATCGGAGAGGATTTAAAATTTTCTGTCATTTAATCACTAATATAATAAATGTGTTTAAAATACCTTTCGCTATTCGAAACTCAGTGAAGCATTTAGTATTGAGAAACTATAGTCTGATTGACATGGAACGTTCGTTTAAAATTTAGAAGGTAATATATATATATGAAAAGCGGCCCAGTTTTAGTTGGATATTTTTCTTATAATATCTTAGTTTTTCTATTTGATGTAAATATCTGCAGTCTTTAAAATATATGATATTGCTTATGAAGTGCAGCCTATGGTAAGAAAATGTGGAGTGATTCTTATATTAGATATATTTTCTCTGTTTTCCCTAAAAGTATTTCTATACATATTTCTTTTTCCATTATAGTTAGATAAACAGCTTGTTCGTTTCTATTATTCGTTTTATTAGTAATTTTTTTGACTTTGTTAGTTTGGAAAGCGCAACGTGATAGACGAGGTCTTAAAGACCTCGTGTTTACTTTATTTTTAAAAATAACTATTTGTGGAATATATATAAAAAATATTTAATTAATTTTGATTGAAACATGATATGAATGGAATTACATTTAAAGAAATTCGTTAAGACAGCGACTGTCAAAATTTAGCTACGTGACTGAAAATAATTCAAAACATCGGTATTAAATATAAGTAACAAATTAAGTCTAGCTTAATTCATATATATCATTATGATCGGCATCTCAAAAAATGCATTTTGAAAACTTCATGTTGTACTGGGATATCATAACGAAAATAAACTCTTCAGTAGAACAATATTACAATACTATTGTATTGACAAGTGTAAATATAATCCACATGAATTTCTCATATATTACACAAATGTTGGTTAAAAAAGTCTTATAAATGTACGTAATAGTTTCAATGTAAAAGGTTGACCCCATGTCATTTTATGTTTTATTTATGCATCAAGGAAGAATTTAAAATTCCCAATCTTGACTATGTCATCTAAAACATTAAATTCCCTAAATGAACTAAGCAATTAAGTTGACTACATGCTCTATAAAATGATAAAATTTTCTTGCTTTACCGAATTTAAAATTATTTATAATCAAAACCTTTTGCTTCTATTTCTGCTTTTTTTAAGTGTTAGGTTCTCAGTTACAAAAGATAACTTACATGGGATTAATTTGAGTTAAATTTGTGGAAAATGCTAAAATAAGGATAGGTGCATTTTTCTTAAACGTGATAAAAGAATAAATGACAGGTTACCAAAAAAACATAATCAAAGTTTTTGAATTCAGCTGAACTCAACATCCAAAGCCTAATATCTACAGAATCAAAAGGAGGTGGTTTGAAATTGTGCCAAAAAAATGTCTTTTGTTTGATATTAACTCGAATGTAGTTAGTAAAATGTATCAATCTTTATCGTGTTGAACAAATTCTCGAAAATATTATCCTTAATAAACTAACATATCTATCTATTAAGAGGTCATGCATGCCAAACAGGATATTCATTATAATAAGTAACATTTTGATGATATATGTGAAACTCTCAGAAATATTTGAAAATAAGTGATACTTTTAAAAATGTCAATATCTATGTCCGCCGGTACATCCTGCAAGTGTTGTTTTCTGGTTTTTAAGGACGATACAGATTAAAGTATACAAGCACTGTTTTGACAACAGGAATTATCGCTGTAAAAGTTTTATGTAGTAACGAAAAAACATTAGTTCGTACCAAGAATAACATTTCACAGGAATTAATCCAACTAATCAAATTGGCACACTTTTTCAACAACTGGCTACCTTTCATACAAGTGGCCTTACGTGTATGAAAGAAACCGCACACTTTTCTGATTCAGGAAAAAAAGAAAAGGATAATAAAAAAAAAAAAACGAACTGGCAGACTAACGGGTATCACACATGCAAAATAACAATGTACCTTATGGGTAACAGAAACTGATACATGTCAGCAACAGATTCAAAAATCACGTGGCAATAGAAGAAACCTTACCTGCGTTGTAGTTGAAGATCCGTTATAACCAAATTGCGGACATGACATTTTCAATAGATGGGGACACTCATACAAATGGCAGTCCAATGGCCCCGTTCATCAGAAAATCCATCAGTGTTCCGACATGCATAAATGCCCTCTAAAACATACAGTTAGGGTGAAACGCGAGCAACAAATTTTCTTGACCACGACTCGCAGTCGGGGGCGGTTGCGGACAAAAACCCAACTGACAAACCTCGACAACGACCGCCGTGAGATGACCTTTCAATCAAAACAACAAACGTCGAGAGCTTTCGGTCGAGGAATTGTTGTCGAATAGCGAAACAGAAACAACGTGTTGAATCGAAACAACAGCCCGTCGCCCGCGTGTGTGTAGCCTTATTTCGCCCGGCTCAACTGTCGACAGAACCGTTGCGCTACCGATCGCGGTGACTGTTAGCTCCGCCCTCCGCCGATGCGGGTGGACGCTTCAATCGGCACAAAGAGTGCCGTCCAACCAACCCAGTCTCCATTTTCACTTTTCTGACCAACCATTCGCCGAGAAAGCGGATGATTGAAAGAGAAATCACCCAATGGGGAAATGACACTGGATCCGACGCACCGCCTTCCAAGAGTTCTGTTTTTCCTTGTGGACAAATGAGTATGGATGTGTAGCACGGAGTTTGCGGTGGTGTCCAACGTGTGCACCCCGATGATACCGGATGGTTTAATCCCCCCCCCCTTTTCAATGTGTAATTCTGTGTATAGCGTGTAGCCTTTCTGTAGGGGGGAGACCACCCTTAACGTGGCTTATGGGATGGTTGTTCAGGAAGGGTGCTAGCTGCTGTTCACATCTGTTAAGCAAGGAGGGGGTTTACAGGGAAAAAATTAGAGGGAGTTTTGTATCGTTTCCGTCACTTTTTCTCCTTTCTCCCTGCTTTCCCCATCTGTGTGATTTCACGGCTGAAGTTAAATGAGGCGAAAAATGATTTTTGTGTTCATTCGTCAGTGTTCACACTCAAAACTTTTTACGTAAAATTTTTATAAAATCTTTACCTTTTCGTATTTTTTTTAAAAATAAAATCTTATTGGATTTCTTTCATAATTAACTATGAATCTTTACTTAGTTTTAGTTCTATTCAGGAAGAGTAATGGTATTTTTCATCTTGTGTGAGTTAAAATTAAACTCTCTTACCTATTTATATACAGAGTGCATTTTTTTTTCATTTTATATAAATGAAATATATTTGAATTATATTTTAACAAAACAACACCAGCGTTGTTTAGGAGAAGGCAAATGCACTCTCCATGACTATCCTTGTATGCTCTTAAAATTTTCCAGCTATGAAAAAGGAAAATAAAAGACGGGGCGAAAATAACCAGACTTGTAAAATCAATATAAAGAAAAAAAATTATATATATTATCTGCAATTATCTTTTTACATAGAATATGTCGTTAAGAAGAAACATTTTAGTGTGTAAATCTGGTTATTGAAATTAATTAAACTACAATTAATTTTCTTTTATACTGGGTATTAGTTCCAAAATCTAGCTTTGTTTTTAAACCTTTATTTACAAAGAGCGGCTCATAAAGTATAATATTTCTTTTTGTTAGTCTAGGTTGTATCGAACATTTTAATTAACAGTCATAAATATCATACATTATAAACTTGTTATAAACTAAACAAAATTAAATTTGAATGAGAAACTTTCAGTTTCTTATTCAGTTTCGATTACGAAAGAAAATTTTGAAAAAATAAAATTTTAAATTGAAATGCGAAAGAAATTCGGAAATTTTTCTGTGACAAAATTTTTTGGCCCAAAGTTTTTTTTTTAATGCATTCTTTCTGGATCTTCATTTAATTAAATTGTATAACTTAAAACAATAAAGTAACACATTTAATATTATAAATGTTCGTTTAAAATGCTGAATAAATTCCCCTTTTTACAGTGAAAAATATTTTGCAAATGCATTTAATTATCATTGCAAAAGTCTATACTTTTGATGTCCTTATTTTGTGATTGTTCATTGCACTAAAAATCATCCTTTCATGAATTTGTTTTATATAATAATATAATTAAAACTTCTACTGCTTTAAAGCTCCTTGCTATTCTAAATATACTGATGGGTTTTAAATATGATTTATAATTTTTGAATGTCTATAAAAATTCAAGGATTTTTATTCAAAATTTTTTTAAAATGAAACACAACATAATAAATCTAATGAAAATGCTATATTGTATTCTTCGTACTTACCGAAATTTTCTATGGTGTGCATATATATATATATATATATATATATATATATATATATATATATATATATATATATATATTTATTTATTTATTTATTTATTTGTCCAGTGGTTTAGACGACGATATTGAATATTTTATTCTTTAATTGAAAATCAATTAACAACATTTTTTTCCCAGCTAAAGCATTTTCATTTAAAATAAAAGAAATTAAACTAATTTATATAAAATTTTCATAAAGGGGTTTTCGAAAATTTTTGTCTTGAGCCTTTTCAGTTCGTGGCAATTCAGTTTAATGTTTATTCACTCAAATATTGATTGCCACAAAAAGAGTGAAAAGAGATTTATATAGAATTGACATAAAGAGGTTTATCGAAAGATTTTGCTCTTTCTTTTATTAAATAAAGTTTGATGCAAGATAGAAAGAATTTTCTAGACATGTCAAGTATGTTTCTTAATAAACTATAAATATTTATTACGCGATAAACCAGGTGTGTAACCAGGTGTGTAACTCGATAAACCAGAAACAATGTTCAGAGCCGTATGGGAATATCTATATACTCAGTAAAAAAACAGAAGTAAGGTAGATTTGATATGAAAGAAATTTTAAGGGTTGGTTTTTCTAATTGCTTTTATTAAATCTGTGGCATCAAAAAAGGGCCGGTGGCAAATTTTTTTCAGATTTTGAGTTATTTATACCAACAGTTTCCATTTTAGTAAATCTTCAATTTAAAAAAGGCCAATGTCAAATTACAAACAGAAAGAGACAGTATATCCTTTATATGGGCTTGTGGCGGCCCTCTGGTGCAGCGCGCTGGTTTTCGGTGCAGAGGGTGCTCGGATCGAATCCCGGCGTCGCGCCACAAAATTTCTTCCGGTTGTGTCGTCCCTTCATAAGAGGTAATGCTGTCCATCTCTATGGTGCCCCATAATAAAATGCACAGTAAATCGCAGAGTAGTATAGGCGAATGTTTGCCCACAAGTGACTCAGCATTGGTTTATATATATATATATATATATATATATATATATTAACCAATGTCATTTAAGATGCAGTAACTTTAGATCCAAAAATTTTTGGTGAATTTTTAAAGATTAATTTTTAGAATTTAATTCATTAAATATTGATCACGTGATTTCTTTTTCTGGCACTTTAAACTAATTTATCGTCACGTGCATAACAACGAAATAGACAAAAAAATTTTTCTTTTTCTTTGCTAATGCGGAGGACGATTGGGCATACAGTAAAAGATCTGTTCCTCAAACTGTTCTATATTAACTGTACCATATTCTTTAGTATGTTCTATTAAATTTAATTTGAATATTTTCTTCTACATTATTTTGTCTATAAAAATATCCCTTACGATGTTTTTATAAATATAAATAAATAAATATATATATATATATATATATATATATATAGATATTTAAAATTAAGATAATTAAAAGGGCAGATGTGACCATTTAATACACCTCTAACCTGAAATAAGATTGACATATATAAATAGGCAAAAAACGGAATCGGAGGTGGTATAGTTGATGACAGGGGGGGGGGGGGTTGTGACCCCCCAACCCCGGTTAAACATGTTTTAAGCCAGGCAACACTCCCGGAGGTCGGCTTTAACACCAAGACAGTAATAAAAAAAAAAAATTATGAAGAGGAAAAATATTTTAGGTGAAATAGATAAGTTAAACCAGATAGTTTTCTAATGTAGTCAACTAAAACATAATTACAAGATGAATAGAATGAAAAAAAATCTTAATACTAAGTTACAGAAATAGAATAATACTAATTAACTAAATAAGTATTCACTAACATATACACTATATATATACAAAATACTTCGCTCCCACCAAGCAAAGGGACACGAAACCCTTGCACACTCACATTTTATAGACATAGTAGGGATAAATATCGCCGTATTAGGGAATTTTTTTTTTTTTTTTTAGTGTTGCCAACTTATTTTAAAACGATTCATACAATCTTTATTGTCTAGATTAAAAAACTGGGTTAGAATAGATACGAGGAAATTGACGGGAAAACCCTGGTCAATAGCTATAGTTAAGAATTTTATTATACTGACGTCCATAGTTTTTTTGTTTGAATGTAATCGTTGACAACGTATTAACTGGTTAGTAACTATATTGCTTTTAATATTTAAATGTAGAGCATTATTCCAATTCATAATCCTAACAGTTTTAAAGTTGTAAAACTCGCGCTTATCATATTCCGATATGTAGATGATATACTCATATGTTTTAATGAAAACTTAAAAGAAATAGATATTAATTTTTACCCTAAAAATCTTAAACTAGTGGAGACTGATAAAGATAACTATGGAAATTTGGTATTTTTAGACTTGAGTTTAAATGTTAATCAAAATCTAATATCATACTGTCTATATGATAAGCGCGAGTTTTACAACTTTAAAACTGTTAGGATTATGAATTGGAATAATGCTCTACATTTAAATATTAAACGCAATATAGTTACTAACCAGTTAATACGTTGTCAACGATTACATTCAAACAAAAAAACTATGGACGTCAGTATAATAAAATTCTTAACTATAGCTATTGACCAGGGTTTTCCCGTCAATTTCCTCGTATCTATTCTAACCCAGTTTTTTAATCTAGACAATAAAGATTGTATGAATCGTTTTAAAATAAGTTGGCAACACTAAAAAAAAAAAAAAAAAAATTCCCTAATACGGCGATATTTATCCCTACTATGTCTATAAAATGTGAGTGTGCAAGGGTTTCGTGTCCCTTTGCTTGGTGGGAGCTAAGTATTTTGTATATATATAGTGTATATGTTAGTGAATACTTATTTAGTTAATTAGTATTATTCTATTTCTGTAACTTAGTATTAAGATTTTTTTTCATTCTATTCATCTTGTAATTATGTTTTAGTTGACTACATTAGAAAACTATCTGGTTTAACTTATTTATTTCACCTAAAATATTTTTCCTCTTCATAATTTTTTTTTTTTTTTTATTACTGTCTTGGTGTTATAGCCGACCTCCGGGAGTGTTGCCTGGCTTAAAACATGTTTAACCGAGGTTGGGGGGGTCACAACCCCCCCCCCCCCTGTCATCAACTATACCACCTCCGATTCCGTTTTTTGCCTATTTATATATGTCAATCTTATTTCAGGTTAGAGGTGTATTAAATGGTCACATCTGCCCTTTTAATTATCTTAATTTTAAATATCTATATATCGTAAATATTTTTGTGAGCAGCTTAGCGCCTAAAATTTATTTACTCTTTATTGTTTCATATTAAGTAATTTACATTTGTAAACTATATATATATATATATATATATATATATATATATATATATATATATATATATATATATATGTATATATATATATATATATATATATATATATATATATATATATATATATATATATATATATATATATATATATATATATATATATACAGTGGCACCTCGACTTACGAGTGTCTCGACTTACGAGTTTTTCGAGATACGAGCATTCTCTCGGTAGATTTTTTGCTTTGGATTACGAGCTAAAATTCGGGTTACGAGCAAGCTTCAGATATCCCACCTCCAGTTTGAGCAGCGAATGCCATGTTACGTGCTCATCAAATGAGAACACAAGAAGTATATAATATTTACAACCATTATGTACAATTATTATCCAACTGTATACATATTATTCTGAGACTACTATCCAGTCTTAAACCGAGAGATTAACAGTGAACAATTACCACCCGTGGCAGCTTACTCTGCCCAAATTTGAGTCGCCCTCTGAAACCGAACAACACTCAACCTCTCACGCAGAGAGATAACTCCAATTCCCTCCCCCACACTAGAACTCCCCGTGGGGTCTAAGGGATGGGATGACCTTGGCCCTAGGATCGCAAGCTCTCCCTCTTCTACGGATTCTGAGAAAATGTTCTTCGGATTCTCAGAAAGAAGAATCTGGACATTACAGACACAGTGAACGATGCAACAATCGCCCTGCTTCCGTGTCTCACTCGTTTCCTTTACCTTGGAGGTAAATGTTGTACATTATACATAATAAAACAAATTTATTGCAGTACATTCTATTGTATTGCGTTTTTATACAATGTTCGTCGTTTATGAGCACATTATTCTTATTTAAAAACATGTAACAAAAAATTGCGGTGTTTCGGAGGAGCCCGGAACGAATTAACGGCATTTTCATTCATTTCAATGGGGAAAATTGATTCGAGATACGATTATTTCGAGTTACGAGTTCCGTCATGGAACGAATTAAACTCGTAAGTCGAGGTACCACTGTATATATATATATATATATATATATATATATATATATATATATATATATATATATATATATATATATATATATATATATATATATATATATATATATATATATACATATATATATATATATTTATTTATTTATTTATTTCGCATAAATTGCATACATTGACCTTTGTATTTAATTTAAATGTACTCCATAGCGAAGTGCGAGTTTTCATCTAATATTATTATAAAAAACAAATTCATGAAAGATTTTTAGTGCAATGATCAATCACAAAATTAGGACATCAAAAGTATAGACTCTTGCAATGATAATAAAATGCAGTTTCAAAATAGTTTTCACTGTAAAAAGGTGAATTTATTCAGCAAATTAAACGAACATTTATAAAGTTAAAAGTGTTACCTTTTTTTACAGTTATAAAATTTAATTAAATGAAGATCCAGAAAGTATGCATTAAAAAGTTTTTTTGCCGCCGAAAAATTCCAGAATTTCTTCCACATTTCAATTTAAAATTTTCTTTCGTGTAAAATTATCTTTCGTTTTCGAAATTGAATAAGAAAGTGAAAGCTCATAATGTTTGTTATTATGACTGTTAATTAAAATGTTTCATAATGTTACTGAAGAAATCTCTTATTTGTTTAGTGTATTACATTCTGGGCTAATTTCAGTTTTTAAGTATCTGTTTTAATTACGTTGAGAAAAATGTCGCTGTAAACTTTAAATATATAAAAAATGTAATCTTATCCTACATTAATTGCACAAAAAATAAATAATAATCCCGCTTCCATGATAAAAATACTCCAAAATTTTTAAATGACGTAAGGATAAAATATGTTGACTTATTTAAAAGTTTTAACTTAATTTGCAAAATTCTTTTTAAATCTCAGAATTGATTATAAAATCGGGTTCATCAAAATTCTTATTTTGTTCTTCGTTTGTTGTCATACTTCAAAAGTTAGAGAAATCTGCAAAATAAGATTGCAAATGAAGTGGATTCTAATGATCTTTAGATCAGGCAAGTGAAACTTTTCTGCTTTCCAGAATTTCTAAAGATAACTTCATCAAATTACTTTCCGTTTAATTCAAATCTAAATTTAAACTTCAAAAATAAAAACTCGCCATTTGAATTTATTTTATGTATTTCGTTAAAAGTAAAACTTGTATAATTTGAGTTATAAAAATGTACGAAACCTATAATTATCCTCATGCCTGCATATATATATATATATATATATATATATATATATATATATATATATATATATATATATATATATATATATATATATATATATATATATATATATATATATATATATACAGTGGAACCCAGATTTTACGTTTTTCATGGGACCAATGGTAAAAAACGTACGAAAAGGGAAAGCGTAAAATCGGGGTTAAAACATAATCTAAGCATAGTATAGGCAATTTTTACGGACCAGCAGAAAGTGACGTATGAAGCGGGATAACGAACGAAACGGACAACATAAACTCGGGTTTCTACTATATACATATATATCTATATATCTATATATATATATATATATATATATATATATATATATATATATATAGAGAGAGAGAGAGAGAGAGAGAGAGAGAGAGAATTCTTAAAGATAATAACCAGAATTAATACATTCTATTACAAAAATGTACTTCGTTTAAACAATGAAAACATAGAAATATTCAGTAAGAAACAAGGGAAATGCCGTTGTTTCGCAAGGGAGGGAAAACCCCTTTTTCAACAAAAGAAAATCCCCGAGAGCAAAATTCCTGACTGTACAGCACTGTCTAGCTAGAAAAGCACTGTAGAGAAAGAGGAAGGGAGGAGAAGGTAGGAGAAAATCTCTCATAAAAGTTCTTTCAGGTGAGAGCTTTACACAGTTATTATTCGCTAGCTGTTTACAGTTCTAATAAATTGTAATAAGTGTCCTCTTTCAATGAAATTTCTGTCATATTGCTATCACTTCGAACTAGTGATAAATACGCTATAAAAATTAACTGAAAAATATTAAAATTTGATTTAAAAATGATCATATAAATGATTAAACCCTAACGTTTGCAAGTTTTTGATTTAATATAACAATAAAAACAATAATAATATGTATGTATATATATATATATGTATATATATATATATATATATATATATATATATATATATATATATATATATATATATATATATATATATATATATATACTTAATTGCCATAAGTTTAATATTCAGGTTTGCTTAAAAAAATGTTGAATGTTTCTTAAAGTACTGGTATTTAAACCATCATGATGAGTAAATACATCAAACCATTAATAAAAATTACTATGTCTTTAATCTCGATAATTCTGTAATTTGGAGCATAAATTTCATTTGACTATTAAGAAGATCAAAATCAGCAGCTGTCTAAAAAAAAAGAAGCCAAAAGGGGATTACAAAGAATTTTTCATTGACTGAAAGTGACACGAATATTAAGAAAACACGTTCAATGGAATTCGAAACAAAACGTATGTTATTTTTTTCGCATTTGAACATTACGGAGTTTTAGAACTTAAGTAAGCATCTAAGCAATAAGTAATGAGTAAAGTAATAAGTAAGTAATAAGTAATGTATCTATTTCATAAATGAACCAAATGGGGTTCAAGTCACAATACATCCTCCGTCTTATACGCTACACATATAATAAATCTGTATATAAGAGTACTTGTGTGTGGTTATATATGTACAAATATTTCATATTACTCCGTTTGCAATTTTTAGTAATTTCATTTTTACTATCGCAAAATTTGGCACTCTTTGGCACTAAATTTTGTCCCTTTGGCACCTGCTTTACATTCAACAATTAATTGGCGTCATGGTTTAAAGTATCCAGATCTGGTCAATCACTGAAGTGCTATATAAATTTAATGCCACACACATAACCCTTTTTTAATAATTATTATATTTATATGTAGATGTCACGATGTTTCACCGGAAGAATTTAATTTTTAGATTATATGAAATTCTTTTTATACAATTGTATTTTTAACATTATATCAAATTCTTTCATTTTCCTTAAAACCAAGCGATACCCTTTTCATAACATTTCCCCCCTCTAACGTGTTTCCGATACAAGTGTGGATATTTGTGAAGGCCGGAGGTAAGTGAAACATCTAATGTAAATATCGAACTCTAGAATTCTTTGCACCTAAAAATAAATAAATTAAATAAATAAAAAATAAACGTTTAATTTCAACACTTTTTGATGCTTGAAAGAGATGAATTTATGACAATAATAATATACATTATTATGCTTGTGAAAATAATATTTTATTTCTAGAAATGCGATGTTTTGATGTTATAAATATTATAAATGTTTATATATATATATATATATATACAGTGGTACCTCGACTTACGAGTTTTTCGAGATACGAGCATTCTCTCAGCAGATTTTTTGCTTCGAGTTACGAGCTATAATTCGGGTTACGAGCAATCTTCAGATACCCCATCGCTAGTTTGCACAGCGAATGCCATGTTACGTGCTCATCAAATGAGAACACGAGAAGCATATAATATTTACAACCTTTATGTACAATTTTTATACAGTTGTATACATATTATTCTAAGACTACTATCCAGTTTTAAACCGAGAGATAACACTCAACAATTATCATCCGGGAGGGGCTTGCTCTGCCCACCCTTGAGTCGCCCTCCTAAACCGAACAACGTCCAACCTCTCTCACAGCGAAATAACTTCAATTCCCTCCCCCACACTGGAACCCCCCATAGGGTGTAAGGGATGGGATGAGCTTGGTCAAAAATCAACGAATAAGATTTAATTATTTAGTTCAGCCTTTCTCCTCCTCTTCCATCAGCATCTTCAAATCTGATCTGCAAGGTAAATGTTGTACATTACCCTTTATAAAACAAGTTTATTGCAGTACATTCTATTGTATTGCATTACTATACAATGTTCATCATTTATAAGCTTATTTTTCTTATTAAAAAATTGTGGTATTTTGGGGGAGCCTGGAACGAATTAATGGTATTTCCATTCATTTCAATGGGGAAAATTGATTCGAGATACGAGTATTTCGAGTTACGAGCTCCGTCATGGAACGAATTAAACTCGTAAGTCGAGGCACAACTGTATATATATATATATATATATATATATATATATATATATATATATATACAGGTGGACATTTTAAAATCCGGAAATCTCCGGACATGAGGGGTGCCAGATTTTTTATGGTTATTGTGACGATATGAACACTTCTCCCAGGTAGCTGGACATAGATTAATTCAAGATACGGAGTTTAGGTTTTAAAATTATGTATTTAATTATATACAATATGTACACTTCAGTTACACCAAAATTTTACTGTCAAAATCGCCCTAAGGCACCGGGGAGTTAAACTTCTTCCCCAAACAGTCAGAGTTCACTGACTATATGAAACGGCACTAAGCCCGGGATTCAAAGTACCCAAAAATGTAATCTGGCCCAAGGCCGCAGGTATCAGTCACCTTCTGAGAGTAGATCTCAAGTCTCTCTGCCTCGTTTTCGGTCCGAGGTTCTCCAAGAAAACTCTAAGCACCTCCCTGGAACATATTTCGTCCTATCATGCGTTGGTTTTTGTGTTTCGACGTTGATTTGCTGAAATCAGTGACATCAGCTATTTCCAACATTCGAGAATTTCTCACGCCGAGGGCTTAGCGTAACGAACCGCACTTTTGTGCATGAAGAATGCCGGACTCTACGTGTGTGGCCTTTGTCGCCAGCTGACACCCTCTTGCCAGTAGACAAGTAGAGGAAATACCGCCCTCTGTCCGGCGATGACCATCAGTCAGTTAGCTTGACACTAGGGTTCCACCCAGTTCACGCCCCCCTCTGTTGCCAAGGACAGGGGTGACAAAGACACATCAAATATTCACACGACTGACTGCTTGAAGAATTTCCTATTCTTCACAGCTTCCCCCACCCTTACATCATAGTTCGGGGATAGAGTGTGGTACATATATGTGTTTCCACCTCTACACTTGAGCTCTGAGGCAAGCAACTTTAAGCACATAATTTACACTACTATACTTTAACTAACCTAAATAAACATAAATAACAGCATACAAAAAAAAATAAAACAAAAAAAAACACACTTTCAAGTACAATTGTTGTAAGAACTAATTCTATTTACACCTTCATTAGCAAGACATACGGCTAAGCGTATCTGCATTCTGGTTAAACTTTCCAGCCCGGTGTTCAATAGTAAAGTTATACGGTTGCAGAATTAAGGACCACCGAAGAATCCTGGAATTCGTGCCGGTGTGATTTTTTAACCACTTCAATGGTTTGTGGTCTGTTATGATTTTGAAATTTGCACCATCTAAATAAAAATGTAGTTTCCGAACCGCGAAAATTATTGACGCGCACTGCCGTTCTATTGTCGAGTATCTCTTCTCAGCGGGGCTAAATTTCCGACTGAGATACAAGACAGGATATTCTTCTGCCCCAAACATTTTTGTTAATACAACTCCGATTACAACATCAGAGGCATCACATTGTGTAGTGAATTCGCGCTCGAAATCAGACGCATAAGGTGCTGGAAATTTTGTTATACACTGAATTTTACCCTTCACAGAAACTTTATATAGTTTAGTGAATTCCTCTAACGGAGGGTCATGTATGCGGCTGAATGTACCGTAGTAAATAAGCGTATGCCTTATCCGTATACTACGAGGTCCAGTGTCCCGAAGTTCGAGGACGCTTTTCAGGTAATCATCTTGATAAAATAATGCATAAAAGAAGAGAGATCGGCCTCCTAGTCTAGAACGGTTAACCTTAAACCCTTCACTTTCTACAATCAACGTGATAACACCTAACTTGCCAGCTTTAAACAATTCCTTCCGATCTGCTGATAACTCGTTAATCCAGGTTTTATTGTCCCAAGTAAAGTAACTCAGATCTACTGGAAGATCTGATCTGCCTCGTAGGAAATAATTTATGCCTTCAACGTTTATAAACAATTTACCATTGGTCACACAAGACAAAATATCTGTATTTGAGATTGCAAAGGAAGAGACACGAGTTATACCTCTTAATTCGGTGGGTGAGTCCGGTAAAAGTTCTGCCGGTACATCTCTATAGGGTTCATAGTTTGTATTCAAGAATGAAACATTCACGTCGGTGGGTGAGTCCGGTAAAAGTTCTGCCGGTACATCTCTATAGGGTTCATAGTTTGTATTCAAGAATGAAACATTCACGTTCACATTGGCAACTCCGCCGACTTTGATAATTATACCAACACGTTCAGACAGATAATTAATTTTATACACAAGAATTTTCACACTCATGCCCGATTCTCTGACAAAACCGACGGGAGTCTCCACATGGTGACTGGAGATCTCGACCAAGTCGAATTCGGAGATAATGCACGTTTCTTTAAAGCAACGCACTTTCATTCGCGAATTCTTCTCCCTTACATACGGAGTAAGCATGTCTCTTAAGTTAGTTAAGACTAATTCGCACGCTATTTCATACCATCCAATACTAAAACCCGCGTTTCTTGCACGGTAATCGAAGGTTCCAAAATACATATAGAGAATTACGTAATTAAAACATGAAAAGTTGCACGACAGCTGAACAAAACATTTACCAGTTCCTAACAATCTTTCAAGGGCTCTAGGTCGAGCACAAAGAATGAACTTATGAGCCCACTTGTGATAATTGTGAATTAATATCAAAACATAGAATTTCTTTTCGCTCCTAAATAAATCGACTAGATCCGAACATACTGACTGATCTATCGGCGACATTCTACCAGCTGATTTATGTGTTATATTCCAAAGATACGATACATAAATTTCACAAATAGCTGACACAGTATATTCGTTATTTTCCCCACCTTCTGACAGGAAGTTTTCCAGATTTCTCAATTCTGATATTTGTAACTCATCACGATCGCCTTTCTTGAGGATAATGCTTCCCTTTGCTTTAACGCTTATCTTTTCTAGAGCATTTTCCCGCCCTAACGTGTACGGAGAGACTACGTTTTCGGTCACGCATGGTCCCTGAACGATTTTCTCCGCATCAGCCTTCAATTTCTCCTCAATCACCTTTAAATCCTCATACTTTCTTTGTGCAGAATTTAACTCTGACGGCGTACGACTCGGTGGGTGGGGGTCACTTGAATCGACATTACCCCCCTCTAACTGTACGTCTATTTTCTCCTCGATCGGAACCTCTGCACTGAGAACAATAGCCGGTTCAGAAACGTTATCAGCTGGCTCAACCCCGGATTCTTTCTCTTTCGATTTGCTTTGCGAGCGCGTGACGGCGTTTAGTTCCTGAACTCCACCCCCTTTTTCCGCGCCTTCACAAAGAAGAGCAAAAGTACGATTCCCCAAAATGTACCTGTCTTGGTTTAGCGAATTATCGAACACAGCGGCCTTTGTGGTCACGCGCCCGAATGTCCCTTCTAACTCTATCCTGGCCACAGGGAGGCATTTTGCTTCCGTGTCAAGGGGTTGTTTTACCCAAACGACTTCGCCCGTAAAAGTCTCTGGCGGAGCGTACTTCTGTGGGACCAGATCAAAAGTGGCTCCCGAATCTCGTAAGACTTGAGTTTGGACGCCATTGACCTTGGCCACACTCAAATATGGTTTCAACCATTTGTCCACATCATCGTTTTGCTCAATATTATTCAGAGTCTCCGCATCTCTCTTTTTTCGGAAAGGACACTTTGGACGTAAATGCTCCTCCGAATTACATTCATAACAGCGAAGAGGTTTTCGCTTATCAAACTCTTTAAATTTTGTTTCATATTTTAAATATGAGTTTTTGCTTGGGGAGGTAGATTGCCCATCAACTTGTTTTTCTGGTTTGGCTTTCCCCTCATTCCTAAACCCCAAATCAATTTGTTTTCGCACCTGAAATTCCTTCCTTCCATTATTTGTGATTCGTTTACCCTGTCTTACAGACTCGTAACGATCCAGTTTTTCGGCTAACACTGAAGGTGAAACAATGCTCCCCCATTCATCTAAGAAGTGTTCCTGCACCTCGCTATTTACGCGTCTCTTAATTTGGTCCGCAATCACGAGTTGTTTCAAAGCCTCGAAAGTATTTATTCCTAGCCCCTCAATCCACCCATTAAAATAGCTCTGCAATTCATAAGCGAAATCTTTCCACCTTGAATTTGCTTTGCGGGTGTGTTGCAGGAATTTCTGCCTAAAGGTATCTGGACTCAGTTTAAAACGGTCTAGCAAGATTTTCTTTACGTACTTATAATCTCTTGAGTCTTGTTCTGACTCACGTAAAACAATCTGACCTACTTCTAGCGGCAATAACGAAAGAATTTGGGTTGCCCACTCTGCTTCATCTATCTCAAGATTTTTAGCTTGGAGCTCAAACATAGCCAAAAACAAACTTATGTCTGTCTCCTCTAGAATAAATTTCGGCATCATCCTCCTCATTTCTGGAGAAGATCTCCTTAGAGAGTTTTCTAACGGTTCAGGAGTTGACACTCTACCACTTCCTGAGCCTATTATTTTGAGTCTCTCCAATTCGTAAGCGCGCTGTTCCCTCTCTCTCTCAAACTTTAACTGGTTTTCACGTTCAATCGCTTCTAACATTGCTTTCGCGTTTTCTTCATCATAACCCTCATCTGACATTATTAGTCTCCTAATTTCGTTTTTGTTCATATCGGAATTGGCACAAACTCCAAGATCTTCCGCGAGTGAAACCAAATCAGCCTTAAGGGCTTTAGATAAATAAGCCATGATTTCAGTTAGAGAATTTAACCTTACCCTAAATTTTACACACAACAATTCTAACACAAAACACACAAAAATTTAATTAGCTCACTACAGTTTAAGCTTAAATTCAATTATGATATACTAAATAACTTTGCACATTCAAATGCACTTTTATATTATACAAAACTAAATTATTTTACTCTGTTATTTTTAAGATTTGTTTTACTAGTATATTTAAACACAACTTTATCTATGAAACACAACTAGCAATGATTTAAGTTGAATGACACACAAAAAAAAGAACACTATTATTCAATTGCCTCAGTAACCCAATAGAGAAATGAAAACCATATAGTACTCACTGCTTTGACGACTGCTCTTGATGATCAGCATGAAGACGGAACAGAAGACCACAATGGTTCTGTTTAACGTTGCAAACAGTTAGCCTTAATTGACGAAGCGGGACGTCAGGAAGATTTCGTGCACTACGTAACAAAGTCTAGTAGATTGCAGACAGGAAAGCACCACTCGACGATTCTCTCTAACTTTCAGTTCACAGGAATTGGAGTTTGACGACAAGTAGACACGCACAAGGCAGGTTCAGCAAAATACTCCAACTTGCTATTTACAGGAATCACAGTTCGAAGAAAGTAGATTGGAACGCCCAACTTGGCAAAACTCTGTATAAATTACTACTCACAGGAATCTTCAGGTGGAGGGATCGATCAACACCGCTGCCACCACTTTAATTAATCTATATAATAAGACTGTGACGATATGAACACTTCTCCCAGGTAGCTGGACATAGATTAATTCAAGATACGGAGTTTAGGTTTTAAAATTATGTATTTAATTATATACAATATGTACACTTCAGTTACACCAAAATTTTACTGTCAAAATCGCCCTAAGGCACCGGGGAGTTAAACTTCTTCCCCAAACAGTCAGAGTTCACTGACTATATGAAACGGCACTAAGCCCGGGATTCAAAGTACCCAAAAATGTAATCTGGCCCAAGGCCGCAGGTATCAGTCACCTTCTGAGAGTAGATCTCAAGTCTCTCTGCCTCGTTTTCGGTCCGAGGTTCTCCAAGAAAACTCTAAGCACCTCCCTGGAACATATTTCGTCCTATCATGCGTTGGTTTTTGTGTTTCGACGTTGATTTGCTGAAATCAGTGACATCAGCTATTTCCAACATTCGAGAATTTCTCACGCCGAGGGCTTAGCGTAACGAACCGCACTTTTGTGCATGAAGAATGCCGGACTCTACGTGTGTGGCCTTTGTCGCCAGCTGACACCCTCTTGCCAGTAGACAAGTAGAGGAAATACCGCCCTCTGTCCGGCGATGACCATCAGTCAGTTAGCTTGACACTAGGGTTCCACCCAGTTCACGCCCCCCTCTGTTGCCAAGGACAGGGGTGACAAAGACACATCAAATATTCACACGACTGACTGCTTGAAGAATTTCCTATTCTTCACATTATATATTCTGTATATATTTAAAACAAAATGACTACGTGCACAGTCCTTTAAGGGAAGAAAATTAAACACTAAATAAAAAGCAGATGAAATTTCAGTTAACTCTACAACTAAATAAAAGAGTTCTATCGAATTTTAGTTCAACTAAACAAAACAGTCCTCCGTAATTGCGCTCCGAAATCAAAACCGGAAAACTGAATGAACCAGATTATCGATGATATATATATATATGTGTGTGTGTGTGTGTATACATATATATCTTGTTCTTGTTTATAGTTTATCTCTTATTTTAATAAATATTTTCATCATTAATAAGAAACTTTCTTGTATTTTTTTACAAAGTATTTACTTTTTTTCATTAGCAGGATAAAAAAGATTTTTTTTTTTTGTTAACTGAAATCCTAAGGCATGGTTACTGTGCTGTAAGAGAAATTTGCATCACATTTAGAAAACAGTTTTTAATCTTCTTTTAGAAGGGAATGTTCTATCCTGAGGGTGTTACAAATTATTTTGCGAATTAGGTGTAGGGAAAACAATATCTCTGAAATATAAAAGAGTAAGCTGTTGCAAGATAGCATCAAATAATTTTTTTTTTTTTTTCTGACAAAAATCCTTGATTGTGTCTATTATGTGGCTTTTTATGAAAGAGAATATGTCCTCTATTGCATTATAATTCAGAAAATTTTCTCATCCCCTTTTTAAGTGAGAAAAATTTAACCTGAGTGAGAGAAGTTTGCCTTTGCGAGTGAACATTTTTGCGACTGAGCGCTCAGGGAACCGAGATTTGAACAACAAAACAGAGGTCGGCTACGAAGTGTGAAAACTGATGCAAAATATTAGAATTCTGAACACACTTATTGATATAGAATTGATTAATCTATAAACTGCCAATAATTAACACATCTATTAGCAGTTTGTTCACTAAAGTTACTCAATTCTCTGCTTCAGTTAATCTATTGATGATCTCATCAACACGACATGAAGGCCAGAAACATCAACAGCGACAGACATTGGGTAAATTTTACAATTCAGCCCGTATTTATTGGTTGTTTGCTTGGACATCATTGGCATTGAACTTTTCTTTTTATAATAAAAATCCTATTGTTTGTGAATACAGATAGAAGCGTTGATTTTTTCGCCTGAAATATATGAAAGGCAGAATTTTAATTCACTAGCTACTACCCATAGTTCATATTGCGCAGTAATGCCGCCAAATTAGAAACACATTCCATGTTCCAATGGAACTTTAAACGGTGGTGAATTATAAAGAATGTGTCACAGTTCTGTAATATTTTATTTATTTATTTTTTCAGATTGAATGGACAATGAAAAAGGAAATTTTGAAATAAACTAATTTCTCCCTTTTTATTTCTTATTTGTTTTTTCCAAGTATCGAGATGATGTAGTTATACTGGACAGTATTAAATTGTTATATACGGTTTAACAGTGAAAAGAAGATTCTGTTTTTTGGGAGGACCTTTTAGTTTTACCGTGTCTATAGGCTATAAATATAGCTACATTGCATATGTAATATTGTAAAATTGATGTAACCGCAGTATACTTGTCCATTGCAAAATATAATCGAATATATTGCATTTATTCAGTACCCCCCCCCCAAGAAAAATAAATAAATAAATAAATATAAATATAAATATAAATAATTAAATAAAATTTTTTAAAAATCCGCAAATACGTTTCTGACTATGGATTTTTTTAAAAATTTATTTTTTTTTTTTTGGGGGGGAGGCGTACTGAATACATGCAATATGGTCGATTATATTTTTCAATGGACAGGTATACTGCAGTTACATTAATTTTACAAAATTACGCATTCAGTGTAGCTATATATAGCCTATAGACACGATAAAACTAAAAGGTCAGCCCAAAAAACAGAATCCTCTTTTCACTGTTGAACCGTATATAACAATTTAATATAGTCCAGTATAACTAACTAAATAAATATAAATAAAAATATAAATAATTAAATAAAGTTTTTAAAAAATCCGCAAATACGTTTCTGACTAAAGATTTTTAAAAAATTTTATTTATTTATTTTATTTTTATTTATTTATTTATTTTGGGGAGGTACTGAATACATGCAATATGTTCGATTATATTTTGCAATGGACAGGTATACTGCAGTTACATTAATTTTACAATATTACACATGCAATGTAGCTATATTTATAGCCTATATACACGATAAAACCAAAAGGTTCGCCCCAAAAACAGAATCCTCTTTTCACTGTTGAACCGTATATAACAATTTAATACCGTCCAGTATAACTACATCATCTCGATACTGTCAAATAAATAAAATGAATATGCTTGAAAGAAACATTAAACGAGAAAGTACCGGTGTTTTACTCTGAAATAATGTAGGCCTCAACAGAAATGGTTTTGCAACAAAAGAATTCCGGGGGTAAAAAAAGAGTTAAAATGGGGGGGAGGGGGGAAGTTGAATGGAAGAGAGATAATACTGCCCACACCATAAAAGCGTATCCACGCCTCCCTTGAATAAATAAACCCACAAAAAAAAGGGGGGGAAATAAGAATTCAAAAAACCGAAACAACACGGTCAATTTATTCCGACTACACCCAGAAACACTGGCAAGACATGGCCGAGAAATATCTGCGCCCGGGTAAATGCGAAATCGGTTGGGCCATAAAAAAGGGGGGCAACAGAGCTATCAAAGTGCCCATTCCCGTGTAAAGGGCCCCCGAAACTATGGGGGCCCTAAATCCCGCAATGTCTTTTCCTCCCGTGGGCCCGATTCTACGCAAATTGTTATGCCAATTTGGCGTGTGAGAAATGGGCGAAGGAATCTTGCGGCCAACCGTGTTCTTGAGAGAAGAGGAGGGGAGGACGAGCGAAATTTATCGTCTGGGGCTATTCCGGTCGTCATGGCAACCCCTGCCCATTCCAATCGGAGGGACAGTTTCCACGGGCCATCGGATGTCGGTTTTATTCGGTTGCTTGCTAACTCATTGTATCGCCAGGACGTCTTTATGCCTCCCCCGTGTAACACTTGCAGAGAAAGAAAATGCCGATCTTTTGGTTCGGAGAAAGGCTGCAGTGGCGTAACGGGAATGGTTCGCGAAGTGGAGCTTGATTTGTTAAGGGCAGCTTTCCCAGTAATAAATAACGTCCCAAACTCTATTTAACGAAGCCGCAAGCTGGAACTTGCTAGCGAGGAATTTGTTATATAGATTTTGATCCCAGTTTTTTTTTTTCTTTTTCTTCTTGTCTCGCAGGATATAGGTACTGTTGAATAGACCAGAGTTGGTTGAATGGAACTAGCTACATCGAAAGATTTGTTCATGAGTTGAGGTACGTAAAGTTTGCATCAAAAATATGGAAATTTAGCACACACACACAAAAAAATAACATGGAATTTCGCATTTATTTGCATAAATGTAATATATATATACATTTGCATATATATACATTGCATATAACACATTTGCATATAACACATTTGCATATATATATATATATATATATATATATATATATATATATATATATATATATATATATATATATATATATATATATATATATATATATATATATATATATATATATATATATATATATATATATATATAACAGTTCCGTAACTAACTGACTCACTGACTGACGTACAACGCACAGACCAAACTGATGGACCTAAAGGGCTGAAATTTTGCATGGCGATTCTTCTTATAGTGTAGAGGTGCAATAAGAAAGATTTTTAAAAAATTCTTCTTAGATTTTTTAAATTAAATTTTTAAGCTGTTTTAGTAACTTTTTTTTTAGTTTGCATTTAAAATAATAATTTGGGGGTTATGAAATTTATTTCACGCAAAAGATCATAAAAATTCCTTTAAAATGAAATCATTTTCGAATCTTTACCTCCATTTTCTGAATTTTGGAGTTAAATTTAGAATTTAATTTATTAAATGCTGATCACGTAATTTCTTTTTCTGGTGCTTTAAATAAATTTATCGTCACGTCCATAACAATGAAATAGACAAAAAAATATTTTTTTCCTTCCTAATGCGGCAGACGATTGGACATTATCCAAAAAAATATTAAAATACAGTAAAAGATATGTTCCTCAAACTGTACTATATTAACTGTACTAAATTCTTTAGTATGTCCTATTAGATTTAATTTGAATATTTTCTTCTACATTATTTTGTCTATAAAAATATCCCCGATTTTTTTAGAAATTTTTTTTTTTTTGTTTTTTTACATCAATTGTATACATTGATCGTCGTATTTATTACTTACTTACACACACACACACACACACACACACATATATATATATATATATATATTGGCGTTAATTGCATACATTGACCGTTGTATTTAATTTGAATGTACTCCGTAGCACTTATTACTTATTGTAATAGTCTTTAGTAATAAGTAATAAGTGCAGTTTTTCAGCTAGTAGTTATATATATATATATATATATATATATATATATATATATATATACATATTAAAGAAATTCGCATTTAAAAAAAATCACAATTTCACTTAACTTTTATCAGAATTCTTAGTTAAAAGTTAATACTGTAATAGTCTCTAGATTCTCTTCCTTAAGTCTTTAGCAATAAGTAATAAGTAAATTTCGAGAGTGAGATCTCTCAGTTAAAGATCGTGGATGGTCTTAGATAAAAAATTATGTTAATAAATTGTTATTCTTGTTATCTACTTTCGCTTAAAAATCCGTTTACCACCGAGTTTTTGCCGAAAAGCAGTAAAAAAATTTTTTTCTCGCATTTATTCGCTCATATCAGCAAATTTTACATTTATTCGCATCTATTTCGTAAAGAAGAAAATTACGTATCACTATTTATGAGCAATAACTTTGTTTCGCCATGTTTGAACAGATGAACGTAACCCCTTGTTAAGTTTAAAACCCACTGAAATATGTGGAGATGTTTTAGCTTGAAATAGATTAAAGACTGGTATATTCTCCTTTTTTTTTCTTTCTTACAGAAAGTGATTCAATAATTTTTAGTCATGAATTCTCAAAAATAAAAAGGAATTGTTGTAAATAAAATTGCTTAAATTAAATGATCTCATACTGAATTTTTTGTGGTTAACAATTAGTGATTTCATACTTAAACCCTTCAGCGGGCGCGCCCGTGTATAAAGTGCAACATTTTCGCAACTTTGAATGGTTTGTTTTTACATGTAAGGTTTGAATGTTCTAAGCAGTTTCTATTTATAGCTACACCCTTTCTAATGCAGGTCTGATTTTCTGAGCCATGTACTGTATTCCTTTCCATTCATTTATTAGTCGTGATTCAACCAAGGTAAACCAGCGATTATACTGGATTACAATATGACAAAAGCAGGAGTTGATGTAGTCGATCAAATGTGCAGCTGTTACACGGTATCCCGCGTACCACGAAGATGGACAATCGGATTGTTTTTTAAGTTTCGGGACATAATAGGAATCAATTCGCAAGTTGTCCTTAGATCCAACAAACCGGAAAGTTTGGAAATAAGGCGATTCTATCTTCATTCTTTGGCCCTTAATTATAAACATATTTCAATATTATCAACTTTTTATATCTTGTCATAAAACTCAGAATCATTATTTTCAATTTCAAAAGAAAAAGTTTATTAGAGAAGGAATAATCAAGGTTGAAAGAGACGTTTCACTTTGGGCCACGCGCGCCTGCTGGTGTTCCAAAAATTGGCACTCCCGCTGAAGGGTTAAAGTAGTATGTGTCATATGTACGCACACATGTACGTAAGGATAAATGTTTGCTAAAACTTTACACAATAACTTTGAGAAAGACAAGATGCCCTGCATTTCTCCCCCCCCCCCCCTCTAGATATTACTTTTTACAGCATACTTTTAATTCTTCTGTTATAGAGACCTTTTCTAGATCTCGCCTGTTCGATTCGCTTCTGTCATTGTTATCGTTTGTTGAAAATAATTCCTTTGAAAATTCGGAGGATAAACTTGGCTTATAGCTTTTGACGCTTCTTTCAAATGGTGATATAAATCAAAATTAATATTTTCCTGTAATCAAAACCGCGTCACGGGCTCACCACAGCAAATCGTTTACAAAGGGGATGTAATGCTTTAATGCATAGCTATATGACTGTATGAGGATTTAGAGGATTATATGCTTTATACGGATGCATTTTGAATTGAATCTTTTCATATAATATTAATATTTTTTGCATGGTTCCACTGAGTTTAGTACATCATACACATCAGTTTCCAACAATCTCATTGATATTTTTCCTTTCAAGGTACACGCGGGGATTACGTTATTTTTGTCAATCCATTCGTTATAGAATAATTCTGTGTTCTCATTGTATGTGTGAAGCGATAAAGGAAGAGAGTTACACTCATAATTTTCCTATTATGGTCTAATTAATTACTTGATTAAATGAGAAATGACATCCGGCATGTAAAAGAATGACCTGGGCCACTTCATATCTGGTAAACGGAAATACATATTTTTCTACTGGGTATAAGTAAAGAGTGTTGAATTAAACCAACTTTTATATAAAGCTTACTATTAAATATTCATTAAATTTATAAAATACATAAAAAGGGATATTTAAATAGTTTTAAATTTAATTTTTCTGGGAAATTTAAACATTCAGTTAAAAAGTGATAAGGTTTATTTATTTATTTATTTATTTGGTGGCGGGAGAGGAGGGGTTAATTCTTTTTCACTATAAATTAAGACGTAAATAGAAGTTCAGTTAAAATCGGAAAATTGTAGAAAACTTTTAAGAAAGTTGGTTCTTTCCCACTTTTTTCAAACTGTGAAACTGAAGATTCCGATTATATTTTTAGCCTTAACATAGTTTTGAACAATGATATGACCCATAACAAAAATTCGATGCTATATTTTTTTTCTCATTTATTTATATTATATTTATTTTTGTCATTTTATAACTTTTGAGTACTACTCAAACATCAATTCCACTGTTATTCAGTTAAAAAAAAAATCAAAATATTTCATATTTTAAGGACCGTCCGGCAGTCAATGCGTTGAGGAGGGGCCCTAACTGAATTCAATTCGTGCCCCCCCCCCCCCCAAAAAAAAAAAGTTAGAAGCACGCTACGACTATGTCCCTGCACGTTTGTGCACAAAAAGAGTTCTAAAAGACTATCTACATATATAAAACAGTTCCGTAACTGACTGACTAATAGACAACGCACAGACCAAACCGCTGGACATAAAAGGCTGAAATTTTGCATGGCGATTCTTCTTATAGTGTAGGGGTGCAATAAGAGAAATTTTAGAAAAATTCTTCTTAGATTTTTTTAAATTAAATTTTTAAGCTGTTTTTGAGACATATTTTAATTGTTGCATTTAAAATAATAATTGGAGGGTTATAAAATTTATATCATGAGAAAGATCCTAAAAAGTCCTTTAAAATGAAATCCTTTTCGAATCTTTACCTCCATTTCCTGATTTTTGGTGAATTTTTAAAGATAAATTTTTAGAATTTAATTTATTAAATGCTGATCAAGTGGTTTCTTTTCTTTTTGTGATACTTTAAATTAATTTATCGTGACGTGCATAACAACGAAATAAATTGACAATTTTTTTTTCTTTCTAATGCGGCAGACGATTGGACATTATCCAAAAAAATATTAAAATACAGTAAAAGAAATGTTCCTCAAACTGTACTATATTAACTGTAGTATATTATTTAGTATGTTCTATTAGATTTAATTTGAATATTTTCTTCTACATTATTTTGTCTATAAAAATATCCGTTATGATTTCTTTATAAATATATTTTTTTGGCATTAACTGCATACATTGACAGTTGTATTTAATTTGAATGTACTCCGTAACGAAGTACGAGTTTTCAGCTAACATGTACATATGTTCCTGATATTACAGTACTTTTTTAAAAAGCATATTTCGATTACTTGAATTATCTCATGTACTGATTAATTAACGTTTAGTGCCCTTGTCTTATGACACCTGAAGCAAACGCAGCGCTTATGCTCAGCGAATTTGCTAACATCCCAGCAGTCCAAATCTGCAAGCACGTCATGCATCTTTCAGTAATTATGACAGATATCCTCGTCTAATGAGGCGAATATGCCTACAGTTATTTTGGAAAACCTCCAGTCATATCCCGATGATTTATCAAGGGGAAAAAAAATTCAACACTAAATTTTGTCCGACGTTGACTCGTTTAGTCTGTAGCGATGACTGAACACGTTGGGAAAGTGATAACGTTTATTTTGCGATACTGTCGACTGATGTAATGTAGCAACAGAAGCCCCAACCCCCGTCCCAACGCGGTGCCCAAAATAACATCACTTCCAGGGTTCTCGTAATGTCTTTTCTTTCTTCAAAAGCTGCCTGGAAGCAATTTCGACAGATTATGGTTAATTTATGCGCTCCTCTGCCCGTTGCTCAACAAGCTGTCTGAGCTTTGAAGTTGCTTTCAGTTTAACGCTGAGACTTGCGTAAAAGTTGGCAAATTCACGACAGGATTCGTAATTTAGATAATATTAATTTGTCTGCCTTGTCTTTTATTAGGAAACAGGTCTGTCAGGGTTTTAATTTTTTTTTCTGGATCAATAAAAAAAGTTGTAAAAAGTGGTAGTTCTTGATAAAGTAAGTAAAACAGTGGCGTAGCGAGGGGGAGGGGGCAAGGGGTCTATCTAGTCCCGGACGCCACTCGCAGAGGGGCGCCAGATGGTCTATCTTTTTAACTAATTCTATATATTGTACTACTATATGTTTTTCGGGGGTTGCCAAAAAAGTAACGTACCCTGGGTGCCAGTTATGCTCGCTACGTCACTGAAGTAACACTCAATATTCAGAGGTCTTCTGATATTTTCAGGGATTATTTCCTCGTTTTTAAGCATTATTTCCCATGTTTTTCAAAATTAAAAAACTAATAATTATTATTATTCGCATCATATTTGAAATTTATGTCAGCTATCTGTAACTGTATATCTATGAAACAATGCCACTGTTTTAGAATACATGGAAAGGGCTATACTCGCTATAATAGGTCTCAGTACCCAACTACACGGCATATACTATGGATTCATTCCGTATTAAAGCATTTACGATTAAATGCTTTACGGTGTGTTGCTGGATCTGAATCTCAACTACAGTTATTCAAATGAGGATATTAAAGCAAAGTGGCCGCGAAATAGAAAGAAACAACCAAATTTTTATCGTGGTGAGAGACATACACAAATTTATTCATTCAAGTAAAATGAAAAAAAAGCACTTAACTACTTAAAAAGAAAAATTTTAAAAGAAGTTGAAACTCAAAACTATGACGTGAAGGGAAAACAAATTAAAATTACTTGTGAAATAAAGTTTAACATCTCTTTATCAACAGTGCTACCGTTATCAATAAACAAAGGACTATTTACTTTGATCATAAAGATCAATGCAGTTTACTTTATCGAAAGATCCCCGTCTTAGATGAAAGATGACATCTTTCAGATATAATTCTGAAAGTATTTAATGTCAACATATTTGATAAAGAGCTGCATTTATATATATATATATATATATATATATATATATATATACAGCTCATCTCAGAAGTATATTTAATTACCTATAGGTAATTAAATACCTATAGGGCGTTTGAGATAATCGCCGCCTACTCGAGTACGTGTCAACAAACTGTCACATTCATACACATATGCATATGCATACATACGTAAACATACGTAAAAAATAATCGTGTATATATATGTGTGTGTGTGTGTGTGTGTTGGAAGTGTGTAACTGATGAGGCCAAGAATTCAAATTTATTGACTCAATGCCATAAGAGCCAACACTGAAATCACAGCTCTTGAATATTCAGTCTGATTCATGAGCATTAATCATCATGTGTGTGAGTGTTCTGTATCCGAATCTTGGCAAAATCTCACAGCGCAATACCAATGTCGCTGATGTATTGCCAGTTTACGAAAACATCGATCTTTACCCTCCTTTTGAGGCTACTCTAGAAATTCGATTAAATCTCGTTCTAAGCTAACACATCACACACTTACACGTAAATATGTAGTTAAAACATTGATTTAAGGAAATTTTAATATTTACTGTTATAAATTTATCACTACTTTATTTAATGCATACCACTTCTAATTCAAACTTGAGGTTGTGGAGACAAATATAATGTTAAATTTCCATTTCCTATCATCATTGAAAACAATAAACGTATTCATTAAAATTCAATTTAATAACAGTTTAAACAAAAAAATGCTTTTGTAAATATGCGTTTAAAAATCTGATTTCATTTGGTGACAAAGTCGACTAAATTGTGATGCGCGCATCAACATTTAGTCGACTAATACAATGTTAAACTAATCGACTAATATAATGTAAACGAATATAATTTTAAATTTCCCTTTCCTATTGTCATTGAAAAAATTAAACGTATTAGTTTTATCAAGATGCTATTCAATAAAAGATTAAACATGAAAAAAAAAAATGTTTTTGAAAATATAAGATTAAAAATCCGATTTCATATGGTGATAAAGTCGACTACACGCTGATGCGAGCATGAGCATTTAGTCGACTGTCGGCATTTAGTGGAATGCAAAGTGTAGGATGCAAAGTCTAATAAAAATCTTAAGCTGTACGAGTGCAGTGTTCTATCCACTCAAATTTCGATATCTAAAATAGTTCAGGGAGAGCTTCGAATGATGAGTCTTTCGTAACCCTTTTAAAGAAATTTATTCTACACGTACACGGACGCACATAAATCACAAACAAAACATTTATATATTTAAATCAGAAGGTGGGGTGATCGAAAACCTCGAGCCGACGTCACACGTCTGCACGTTGTGGCTCTCGACGCTTAACTACCTAATTTCATTGTCTCGAAGCCAAAAACCGGCGTTGCCACTCCACTCAACTAAATTGTTGATCTCGAGCCTGCGACATACAGCTTCCCATTTTGGCAAAAATAGACGTTCGCATCTTTACGTTAAGTGACCTCTTTTACTAGGGTGTGTTTCTTGTAACTTTATCAAACAAAGTTTTGGAATCATGATTGGTTGAGAACGTCAGGGTTAACTTTTGCTACACAAGGTCTAATTAGAACGGGACTCAGGGCCCGATTTAGAAAATTCTTGACTATTGGCACAACTTGGGATGGGGGCCCTTTAACACTGATGTGGGCGTAAAATTTCCAAAATTGAAACACACACACACACACACCAAAAAATTAAAAAAAATAAAATAATAATAATCATGAAATATTGTGAAAGTACCATTTTACCAAAAATTGGCTATTTGAAGCATAGAAGCCTAGAACATTATCAAATAACAAAAAGCAATACACAATGCATTAACTTCATCATTAAAACACCAATACAATGCAACCAGAAGAACTTATTAATCCTTTATATACACTATAACATACATATGATGAACTATACATAAAACTATACATATGATGAACCAATCAATCAAATTTGAAAAGATATATATAAAAAAAATTGCTATTAAAAAAGGTAACATTAAAAAAATTTTGAATTGGGAATTTTTTCTTTTAAAATAAAAATTTTGGGCGGGGGCCAAACATTCAGAGGCCTCTAGGCCCGGGCCTACTGGGTCTAATGGAAAATCAGGGCCTGGTGGGACCTACATATTAAGGCCGTTATCGAAAGGCTACAAACACTCATGTCAGTAATGGGACTCGAATCCACTAACCCGGGACTGAATATCGAGTCCTAGCCCATTTGGCCATTGCCCGGCTTGAAATCATTGAATCTTAAAAACTCACTAATTTCCAGACATAAAATATTGGCATCACTAAGCTACAAGCATGGACTGTCCTCTCTCTTTCTTTTCTGGCCTTTTCAGAAAATTTTATTTTTTAAAATTAGAAGTCAGTAGTTCTTTAAGGTTGTTTAAACTGTTACAAAATTAATTTAAAACGATTATTAAATAAAATTATATGGGAATATGTTAAATATTTGGGATACTATTACATATCAGAAAAGCACAGATTTAATTGTCCAAAAATTATTTTGTCTGTTATGTTGTTAAATATATCTAGGTTTCCTTTGAAACTGTAACTAGATTGGACAGGGTTTTCTTTTATTCAGTTTTTTGGCATCTGAGAAATTTAATAAAAATATTACGTTAAAAGGATTAATGCAATCCACAAAAATCAATATGATTTTTAAAAAAAAAATCTGCATATAATTTCTAGCTGATTTTCATCTAATTTCTAGCTAATATCCTAGTTCGGTATGAATTATCTAAAAAAGATTCTATAAAGAATTTATGTTAACTATTTAAGTATAAAGTATTAAGTTTTTTTTTTATTGGTCTAATGTGAAGGCACTTGTAGTTAGACATTTACGTTTTGTTATTCTCCGTTATTTTACTGGCTACTTTATTATACCTAGGAGCACCATACAGGTGAGCCAACATTACGCAACATTGCATGAGAGAGACGACACGGAAGCAACCAAGCCTTGTACAAGATTTGAACCCAATCACACTGCATGGTAGCTCAGAACGCTAACCACTACACCTTAGGGCGGCAAGTATTAAGTTAGTATAAAGTATTTCAGTCATTTTTGTATAAAGCATATCCCTGAATTTGATATTGTAATATTGTTCAACGAAATGACGTGGCAGTTCATAGGTTAAAACAGCGACCTGATATAATATAGTTGTTATGGGTTTAACCCCTGCCTTATTTTAAACAGCTATAATTCGTCGTTTTAAAGGAGAAAAAACTTTGAGTGAGTGATAAGTGAGAAATGAGGTAGTTACAAGCTCCACCGTGAGGACTTTTAAAGGTATTGTGTGGTAGTTCAGAGGTTAGAATATCAGCACCCGGAATACCGAAAATGGTGGGCTTCATTAATAACACGGCAGAAATTTATTATTTATGAGGGGAAAAGTATGAATCAGTGCAGTGTACATCATTTATTAAATAAAAACTTACAGCTATAAATCATCCCATTTTACTCAACATTACCTACCTAACGTAAATCAGAAATTTTTACCAGGCGTGAAGATGACTTTCAGTCATTTTTGCTTTACTATCAATTAGTTAATTACCGAATCAACACGTGAATACAGTATTTAAGGAGAAAAACATGTTGTTCGCGAAACTCAATTTTTTTCATCACTTGAATCTCCGAGTGATTCATCATTCATTTTTATTTTGATGAATAGTTTAGGTAAAGTTAAGAGAATATAAATTGCCAGAAGGCTATCTCCTGAAATAAAAAAAATCTCCATTAAGAAATTTTGCTGCAGAATACCTTTCTCACTGACTAATGAATTAGTAAAATAGTATAGAATTTCAGTGATAAAAGAAATATATTTATCAAAAGTAGCAATACTTTCTTATATATAAATCAGTCTTTAAGATTTTATTAACTTTGCTTATCCTTAAACCTTTCAGTTACTGTACTCAAAATTGACACATCACAAGGTTGTACAAAGCTTACATTTTCAGTTAAATGGTTTTTATTTATTTTTTATTTTACTTACTTATTTATTTATTTATTTATTTATTTTTATTAGTGTCTAAATTTGCATGCTATCTAAAAGAATAACAATCCAACATGAAGAGGGAGAGATAGTTAAGCAATTATTTTAAAATATATTGTAAACGTTGGGATCAGAGAAAGCATTGGAATACATCTACATTTTGCTTACGGTTTTGACAAATTTTGTGCATTTTGTGTATTATGATGGTATCTAATTCTAAATTCATACTTATAAAAAAATTCTTATTATCAGAACATCCTGTTTAAGCAATTAATATAGTTCAAATCAGTTTTAATTTTTAATTAAACAAAACCTACATTCCTTAAAAACAAAATTCACTTCTATTATACTGATTGACAATTGTAGGCAATAGTTTTAGATAAGTGTCATGTTTAAAATCATACAGTGGTCCAACTTAACAAATACAATATGCTAACAATTACAGTATTTTTCTTATCGTAAGACGCACGTCAAATTTATCGGAGGATTTTTAGAAAAGAATATTTTGTATTTTGTTAGGTATATAAAGATATTTTCAGTTTCTTACTTAATAAAGATAAAATATATATATAATAAATATAATAAATAATATATATATATATATATATATATATATATATAATGGAGGCATTTATAGACATATAAATATGTCTAATGTATAAAATATGATTTTAAACCAGGCGATTGTTGTGACATGATTCGGATATTTAATAGACTATTTCACTTAACCAATCATAAATATGTTTCGCAATTTTTTTCCTACAATTTAATATTGCAATAGGCTTTCAAATAAATATTTTAGTCGCTTTTATTTATAATTTTTTCTATATTGTGAATTTATTATTAGAATAACTGTGCGGGAAGGAAAACATGTTTTTAAATTTAAAGCTACCTGTGATGAAAAAGCCTTTAAAGCGTTATAATACGTATTACATGTTTTACAGAATTTCAAACAATCTTCATCTATTTTTTCTCCCAGAGAAGAAAAAATTCGTTTTTTGGTAGCGATTTCTCCTCTCTCAGATAATCCAATCACCAGTATTACAGCGACATCTATTGACGATATATCAAACTAATTGAACTTTGCCGTTAGATGGCGCCACAAAGCAGAAGAGAGGATTTTGAAGCTGTTATGAATTATTAGAGTAGCGAAAGCGGTTTATTTGAAGAAATACTGCAGTTAGAACTCAAATAATTTTAACAACTCGCCCAGTGAGAGTCCTGAAGGAAGAAAACTTTGTCAACAGGAAACATTTTTATATATACATCCATCCCTTCGCTGATAATGCACTGTTATCAAAAAACATTTTATTATCTGAAAGAGAAATTTAAGAAAGTTCGATTATTATCTTTTGATAAGAAAAAGAAGATTATTTTTTTAAGCAAGTTAAAGCCTGAAAAATCTAGTTTACTCTCTAAATACTTACATAATGTACTTTTTGCTTGATTTAAAAAAAAAAAAATTTACTACATCCCATGAGAAAAGCTTTAAAATTAAAGAATTTTAGAAAGCTATATTTTCTTGTATTGAAATTTAAAAGAGTACGTTATGCTTAAATTAAAAGTAAATTTTTTTTAAGGGATTCATTCATACGCTGTATATTATTTATATAGAAAATATAATATTTATTTTCTTTTGCTTAAAATATTGTTAATTCTCGAAGAACAATAAATAAATAAATAAATAAATAAATCCCAACAAGGGAATGTCCATAATGATTTTTTTCTGTAAATTTACACACGGAAGTTTTTCGTCGGTTTTAATTTATTATAAAGCAATAATAAAATAAAAATGTTTTAATACTTTAACATGAAAATTGCAGAAAAATCAATTAAGGTTGCTGTGTACTAACCCTATTGGATTATTTCACCTCATTGTTAACCTATGGAGAAAATTTGTCTACTATTAACTGCTACATAAATGCTGATAATCAAATAAAAAATGCATTTTTAGATAGCCTGAACATTTCCGCACCTTGCAACAGGATTCATTTTATAAATTTCGTCCACATAAGGAAATTATGAGCATTTAAAACACACTATTCCAGACTTTTTTCCCAGAACAATTTAAATTTTAAAATATTATTTGCATTTAAAAAAACGAAAAATGCTCCACGGTGTAATTTTTTTTTCTCTATTATGAAGTATACTTTAAAAAAAATCTTTAAATCGAAGTCGGCAATCCTTGGACACATTTTCTCCATAGGTTAACATTGAGGTATACGAATCCAATAGGGTTAGTACACAGCAGCCTTAAGTAGTATAGCCAAACAGAAATTTCTTAAATGACTCTCTCTGTTTATAAAAATAATATACACCTTTCAGTAGATATTGAATTTATATAGCAGTTAAGTTAACTGTAAGGCCTTCCGATATCATTTTGGATCAACATACATGGAACTGATGCAGTGAAATAATTCGGATGTATTCTAAAATTCTGCAGCTGTTCACATTCCATGAGAAAATTTCCCATAATAGAAAGGATTTTGACAATTTTTGACATATATATATATATATATATATATACAGAGGCTGTTCGCACATTTTTTTAGACGATTTTGGTAAGCGGTAATAAAAAAATCGTTTGCTGCAAAAGAAATAATTGCAATTGTACTATGTTTTTAAATGTCAAAATTATAATCTGCGGCTTGAAAGTTTTGTTTTTATTCAAAATGGCGTTTTTAACAAAGCAGTGGTTCGAAGGCTACATTTATGCTCTTTCCGAAGAGATATATTCATACTCCGTTATCCAAAAACGATGTGAGAGTCATGGTTTTGTGATATCTAAAGCGTCGATAGGTAATATCGTCAACAAGAAAGGAAAAAACGTCAAATTGGAGCCTCAAGTGGGACAAAAATTCCAAACAAGTATCCAAGGAAAAAACGGACATCTTCGACTATTGCAAAGGTACGTTGTTTAATGCTAAAAGAAAATCCCTCTAGTCAAAGGACAGTTGCAAAATCATTAAAATGCTCGGTGTCCACTGTAAACAAAATGATAAACGTTGATTTAAATCTTAAGAAAGCGAAAAAACGCAATGTGCATCGTCTTCTTCCAAATCATATCGCTGAACGCAGGACACGCTGCAGAATTCTATATGAGAAACACTTATCCAAAGAAAATTGGAAAGCAATTGTCACAATAGATGAATCATGAGTGTATTTAAATGATTGCAACAAAAAAAGAGCCATTTATTATCATAAAAGGGGAGAAAAAAATTTAAGTACATGGTTCAAAGAATCGAAAGAAAGTTTTTCTAAGGGATTCATGATTGTTGCTGGTTTTTCTTATAATGGCAAGTAAAAAATAAAGAGAGTGGAAAAAAATGTCAAGATTAACTCCAAATACTATCAGGAACATATTTTATCGCCAATTTTTCTGAATGAAATACCATCGCTTTACTCACAGTGCCATCAATCTCTGAGACTCCATCAGGACAAAGCTAGCAGTCACACATCAAAATCCACTGTAAATTTCCTAAAAGAAATGGAACAAAAAACTGGTATCAAGACCATACCCTTCACTGATATCCCTACTAAATCTCCCGATGTATCACCTATGGATTTTTGTGCTTTCGGACTTTTAAAATCTGCATTATCCAAACGTCGTCCCAAAACCCTTACAGGACTTTGGAAAGCTGTTCAGGAGGAATGGGATAGAATACCTCTTCTGACACTTCAAAAGGCATTATTATCCTGGAAATTGCGGTGTCGAAAGATAGTTCAGAGTAAGGGATGTCAAATAGAACATTTAAAACAAGAATTTTATGTAATTTAGTTTTGTGAATACAATATACATCGTCTAAAAATGTGTAAACAGCCTTTGTATATATATATATATATATATATATATATATGCGCATATATTTATTTTGTTCATTTTTAATTATTCATAATACATTTAACTTATACACACTAGTGGATGTATATATTTTGTTCACTTTATGCAAGTTTTCTACTATTGTCTGTTTAAAATTTTTAAACTTTATACTGTTTGAAAGATTCAGCCCTTAACAGATTTTAAACTTTCCACGATGTAACCGTTCCGGTATATTACTGAAACTGGTTCCATATTCTTTTTAATAGAACTAATAACCTTCAGGGGCATCATAAAGATGTTCCAAAGCTAAATTTCTTCGTTGAGAGGAACAGCAAAGGTTTTACCATAATTTTTCCTTCATTTTTTTAATTCTCGATTTATTGGACAGCGTATGGAGAATATTACGAGCAATATATGATCAGAAGCACTGCGCTTTTATTTCATATAAATAGTGACTACTGATGGCGATATGTGAGCGAAAGAGAAATATAACTAAAAATAAATATTTCAAAAGAGCTAGAAAATTATAGGAAGAATGTAGACAAGAAATAAACAAAAATCAAGCACATAGGTCTCTACGCACCATAAGGCAAGATTCTGTATTAGTGACAGAACTAAACCAAATATCGAGGTAACCGACTGGGGAGATTAACCAAATCAGTTACCTCAATGGGGAACTTTCTGAATGGGATGCAGGTTTAACCAAAAGACGCTCCAATGCCCCGAGATCCCCAATGAAACAGATAGTCAAAACAAATGAAAAAGACACGGACAACTTGCACTTAGGGCTCAAAGCCAGTGGCACACCCAGGATTTTTTCTTTGGGGGGGGGGGGCGAGATGAACGGATAAAAATATTTATAATGCATGGGGAGGAGAGATGAACGGATAAAAATATTTATAATGCAAAATTAATATTCATAATTCAATTTCTATTTCTTTGGGGGGGGGCAGGGCCCCTTGCCCCCCCTGTGTGCGCCACTGCTCAACGCACCATAAATGGAAGTACACATACAATCCTAAAGAACACAAATGAAAAGACAGAAATACAGAAAGACAGACATGCAAAGATGCTCACTTACCCTAATTCAGTGGGTAACGGTTATAGTCAAACAGCAGCAAATTTATACCCCAGGAATTACGTCACTGTAGCAAAACCACAGCGCCACAGTCTATTGAAGTTTTTAACCCACAAAAGTTTAAAGAAAGTATGAAAACAGAAATCCCTATCCTAAACGTCCTTAAAATATACCCGAGTCTAAATGCCATTTTTAAAAAAACTTTTAAATTACCGAAATTATTAGGGAAATTGTTCTTACGTAGAATTTCCTTATCCTCGATATTTGGTTTAGTTCTGTCACTAATACAGAATCTTGCTTTATGGTGCGTAGAGCCCTAAGTGCTTGATTTCTGTTTATTTCTTGTCTACATTTTTCCTATAATTTTCTAGCTCTGTTGAAATATTTAATTTTAGTTATATTTGTCCGTTTTCAATATGAGGATTTGCTGCAACTGCGCAATCTTTTATTGGAAAGTTAAAAGTTTTCAACGGTAGGGTAGGTTTTCAGTTAATTTGTTTGGCAATCTGTGCCCACTGTATAGGTTTTAGTTTGTGTTGAATTGTTTACATTATTAAACTGAGCAAAAGAGACTCATTTCTATCGTTTACTCTGCTTACAGTGTTAGGCCTACTGACTAATTTTTCAGTATAGTATAGCGAGTTACAAAGTTTAGTACATTTATGTGTACATTACAGACATACTTTCATATTATAAAAATATAATACAGTAATAAGACAAAAAATTAAAAAGATATTTTTTAAGATAAAAATTGGCTTAACATTATTGCAGAACGTTAAGTACTTACTAAGACTAAAAGCTGAGATTTGCGTCTAAGTAACGTACCTCTTTTATGGAAGGGTCTCCTCTTTTATTTATGGAAGGGTCTTCAAGGTATTAAACGTTTGGAAATGCTGCTTAAAATGTTTTTAGCAGAATTCAAATCACAGACAAAATATGCAAGACTGATGTCCCTTGGTTTTAGAGTATTTCCCTTTCATAGGAATACCAAACATCTAAATGTATACGGATTTGGCAAATTTGTATGTGCAGTTGTCGACGGGAAAACGATAATGATGCTGATCAGGAATTACCTTCATGTCAAATCTTTTCTGGCTGCAAGATATTAAAAATGTGCCACACATACTCAAGAAAACTGACACTTAACTCCGATATGGTGTTTTCTTGGGAGAGATTTGTGTAGACAGCTTTTCATTTTATTACACGTTTTATGATTGAAATAAAAGAAAGAAAGAAAAAAAAGAATTAAAAAAACAGGTTTTTATTCTTAATGAGGAGGAAGATTTTCAAGGATGTAGATAAATGTCAATGTTTTATGGTGTTTTCGACAAGTTAATCGTAGTTTGAGCTGCAAAAGGTATAGGACATCCACAAAATAAGGAATATAAACACCTGGAATGATGACGAAGGGTTATAGATGTTGTATTTATGGTAGAAAATAAAAGACTTAAAGTAAAATTGGGGAAAACTCCCACGTAATCAACACTTCTTCAATTCCACGATAAACAAAAAAGGATGACTTCATGTTTCGGACTACGTGATAGTTCATCGTCAGGTCAAGGAGCATTAGGTGCGATTGTCGCCATGAACAAAATCACAAATGCTTACGTTAAAATCTCTTTATTTATTGAGAAAATGCTTACGTTAAAATCTCTTAATTTATTCAGAAATTGAAGAAGTGTTGCATCTATAAAACAAAAATTCCTTTACGCCTATATCAGTTACACATCATGCAAAATTGTACGATAAATACTTAGCAGTTAGAATTATTTTCTAAAGGGGCAGAGGGACTCTCGTGTCTAAAAAAGAAATATTCACTTCTAGAGGGTTGATAAAAATTTGACTTCAAATCACCCTTATTTTATTAATTTTTTAGGTTACTGGGTGAAGTTGACGGTTGACTTAAATCCACCAGACCCCTTGGGGTTTCCAAGCTGTTTTCACATCTTTCTTTTTCCCAATTTTTTCAAAATAATTTTTTCAAAGCACTTTTTTTCAAAACAATTAAAAAAAAAATTTTTTTCAAAAAAAAAATTTCAAAGAATTTTTTTAAAATTCTATTTATTTTTTCAGTTTTAAATTTTATTATTTATTCCTAATTTGTCTATTAAACTATTGAACTATGACCCTCTTCTATTTAAAATGTATTTTCCTCGCAAAAACCCTATTTGTACATTCGATTACATATGGATAGAGAATTTCATCATTCCCCAGCCCTGGAATTTTCCAAAAATTTTATTATTTCTATAAATGTATGTTTTTACAGCATGATATTCTGGAAGTTAATTTTTAAAATTTTTATTACATTTATTTAGTATAGATGTAAAATATTAGATATAAAAAGTATTACTCGCTAAACAAGGGGACTAAATGAGAATACATCTTACAACTCTCTTGAAAAAAGAACACAGTAAAAATGATAGCAAAACGACAAAAGAGCAAAATTCTCTCTGAGGAACCAAACTCATTCTGTTTGAGCATAACTGTAACTGCAATCGGAAACTGAAATTTCCTGTTTCAAATATGCTTTTTTATTTCTCTCGATGAGATGCCTTGTGGCGAGCACCAGAAAAAATTATAAATTTTAGCATAATAATTAATGGCAAATAAATATAAAGCAAAGGGTTGAATTCACCTCAAATCGAAGTCAAATGACAATTCCATGATTTTTTTACGTACATACTGAATTGGTTTTTCGTATGCCTGTCATTATGCATTTGTATATCTCTTTCGGTATTGAGTTACCAAATTATCCTCGCCTGTTTAATTATTTGCTCTCCCCGTGACTTCATTTTAAGCTCCCCAAATTATTTAATTTATTTCCTTAAAGAAATTTTGCACGTGAAATAATATTTGATGTTAATATTTACACCTCCAATGCACCCAGCAATTTTGGATCTCGGTTTCGAAATTGTTAAGTTCTCCTCAGCAAAGCATAACTGACAAGTGACCTACAAAGTGCATTAGTTGTGGCAAAATTAATACAATATTCTACCAAACAGGAGTGGAATTCATTAACAGATTTTCTTCTTCTTTCTCTCTCTCTATCACGCACACATACACATTATATATATAGCAAATAATTAAACAGGCGAGGATAATTTGGTAACTCAATACCGAAAGAGATATGCAGATGCATGATGACAGGCATACGAAGAACCAATTCAGGATGTACGTAAATAAAATCATGGAATTGTCATTTGACTTCTTTTTGAGGTGAATTCAACCGTTTGCTTTATATTTATTTGCCATTAATTATATATATATATATATATATATATATATATATATATATATATATATATGTGTGTGTGTGTGTGTGTGTGTGTGTGTGTGCATATGTGGGTGTGCTTCAATAGGAAACTTTCATTTACTACGTCAAAATTTAAAATCCGAATTACACTGAGATAAATTCTGAAATTTTAATAAATTCATTAAGGGCTACCTATATGCTTAAATGTGATATATGTTTTCTTCTAACAAGGCGGGGAATTTTTGGCATGTTTTTATATAGAATATATATAATTAAATAAAAATTAAGGGCCAAGGGCCGGTTATTGGTTTACTTGTCGGGTTTCTGTATTGAGGGAGGGAGCTCGGATTGAATCCTGAAAGCTCCATTGAATCATCTTGTGTCTAATCCAGAAATGGGTATGCTAAGTCTATTGGCCGGATAGCCCCACCGTGGGGTTTGTAGGTGTGGAAGGATGGTACGAGTCCCGCAGATGCCACTCCTGTGGGGGAGCTCGGACTAAACTGTGGTGGCACCCGGGATTTATGTTGGCTTACCTAAATGGTGCTTCCAGTTGAGAAGCCAAAAAATCATCATGAATGTCTTCGGACAAGTGCCTCCATTTGAAAATAAAATAAAATTAAGTTGAATCAAAGCATTGCGATGTTAATCAAAATAAATTACGCTTCTATAAACAGTTTCTTGAGCAGGGCATATTTTTGTTAAAAGATTCATTTCTTTGAAATCTAGTAGTAGAGGTTTTATCACTAAAGTATATGATTAAGGAAATGAATATAACACATGATATGATAAAAGTTAAATTCATTTTTAAAAAAAGCTAAAAATGACTAAACGCAAAACTCCCCCCCCAAAAATGGTTTGAATTAATCAAGATATTCAGATTATGCAACTAACAATAAATTGAAATTAAACTTTTCATATTAGCTTTCTTAATTCTTGCCCGTCTATGAGCATGCATTTATGCTTAAAATTGAATATATTCATACCGATCTAACTCTTTTTTTAACCCTTTATAAACACTCTCAGTCAACACGTTTTTTTTTATTGCTAAAAAAAACCAGTAAAAACGAACATTGATTTAACAAAACTGTCTTTTTCTCCCTTACTTCTCGAATAATTTTCCGCAAAGTTTCATTGACATCGAAATGATGGATGGGGTTTCTCTACCGGCGCCGAAATTGTGCCGCCAAAAATTAACAAACCCGACTGATTGATGGCTGCGAAAAAATGTATTAATAGTAATCTAATATTCCCCCCTTCCTTCTTTTTTGATCCCGAAGCGCTTCTCGTTCCTAACAACGTTTTTACAAACGCAAGCACGGTGTAACGCTGTATGTCAAGTCAAAACGCAGTATATATCCAGCTGTTGATAGATGCACTGCAGGCATCTTGTTTAGGCGCTGCTTACACATAGAGGAAAAAATATAAGTTATTGCCAGCTCTCTTGATTTCTTTTTATGGTGTCCGGGCTTCGGTCTTTTTGATGTTTTGGTACGTGTAGACATTTTATGGATTGATTATATCTGTTGATGTTTATCGTTCCACTAGAGTCAGAATTCTATAAAATAATATCTCACGACTCCGTTTTTATGGCGTTTTCTTATGTCATATATTTTTTTTTCTCGAACAGATAGGTTTTTGCGAAATTTAAACCGAAATTTTTTAAGTAAAGTACACTCTATGTACAAAATATATGAACTAAATCGTATCACTTCTATAATCCTCACTGATAAATTCTTAAAAAGTTAATAAACGTTGTTTTTATTATAAATTGCTGCTCAGATATCAATGCTTCAATATAAAGTAAACTGAATTTTCTGTTAAAAAGTTAGTTCCCCTCATAAATTCTTAAAAAGTTAACAAACGTTGCTTTTACTATAAATTGCGATTCAGATATCAGTGCTTTAATATAAAGTAAACTGCACTTTCTGTTACTCGCTGTTCATTTAAAGGTGTACAAAATATATGATCTAAATCACTTTTGTAATCCCCACTGAAAAATTCTTAAAAGTTAACGAACGTTGTTTTTATTATAAATTGCTGCTCAGATATCAATGCTTTAATATAAACTAAACTGCAGTTTATGTTACTGGCAGTTCATTTAACGGTGTACCCAAAAAGTTCATGCGTATAAAAAAGCATTGTCTATTTCTTGCTATTGTAATAAAGGGAATATGAAATGATCATGCATTTGAAAATGACATTGTTTGTTAACCGCAGTTCATTTTAAGATTTATAAAATAGCTTGTACACTTAACAACAGCACAGTTTGTAACATTTATTCTTTTAATAGTGTATTAAAAACGCTATGGATCTGAAAATAACATGTAACCAGTGGATGAGATTCAGCCGATTCGTATTAGTTCTGTAGAACTGTTTGCTAATGAGTGCGAGCTGTATCGTTCACAGGACAAACATTTTTTTAAAAATAAACTTACCCTACACCGGGTGGCCGGTCCAGTCTAATCAGAATGGAGTGGAATCCTACTCCTACAGTGCAAAGATTGTTAAGAATAAATCACATAACCTATGATAAAAGCAAAGAAAATTGCAAAGGAGGTTGCCAATCAAACAGCAGTATGGAAATAATAGTTTGTCAGGCATTTAATATTTTAAAACTCTTTCTTAAAACATAACCTAGTTTTGTGTACCTCTTTTATTGTTTTTACTTGAGTAATTAATGCATGGATTATTAAACTACCTTTCGGTACATCTTTTGGTATACTTAAAATGGTCATTAGGACATAAAACCTGTTGTTAATTTATTTGAAACCTACCACTGCATGTGACCCATTATTCATTAATAAGCGTCTAAAAATTCCACTTATTATCCAGTAAAGTAATTCCTTAAAAGTTTAATAAAAGCATTTTCTATGCTATTTTTCTGTTCTGTAGAGACTTGCATATTGAGGGAATGACTCTTTATGTTCTTTAAAAGTGTATATGAAAAGGTATGCATATGAAAAGGTATTCTAAGCTGCTGCTATGAAGTGTAACTGTAAAGGTTACATTTCTGTGAAAATGTCAATATTTGTTACCTCTTATTACTATGCGAAATAGTCATAAATTAGCATTTTTTGCTACCTTACAAGGGATTATTTTACAAGTTCATCAATAGGTGCCAGAAAAAAAACTGGTAAACCAACAAACAATTATGATTTTTTTCCTTGAAAAATCATCCGAAGTGTACGATTTTAACTCTATTATCACATTTTTTTCTACATCGGCCGACCAAAAAAGAAAAAAAAACATATATAACACTCTTCTACTGCACTTGAAATTTATTACCATTATTAGTTTGCAATGATAACTGTAATTTCATCCGTGCTTTAAACATCTGAGAGAATTGCCGATTCATGAACTATGCTTCCCTTGCAAAATTATATTTAGCCCATTACGCGTCAAAATTTACTCCGCAAAGTTGTTGTTTTTTTCTTTTCCTGAAAGAGAATTATGATAATTTTAGAATACTTTTATTCGTCGTTTAAAATCTGAAATGAAAAGAGAACCAACATGCAAATTTTTGCCAAGTCTCGTTATTCAACTTTTGCCAAACGGGTGACTTGAACTGATATTTTATTTTGCGTCATTTTTCTTGGCAGACGTTGGTGTTAGATGGAAACATTGACTAGATGAGATAAAACTGTCAAAAAGTAAACCGTTTGCCTCAGTCAACATCAGTTAAAACAGTTTTGGAAGATCAGATTTCTAAAGATGCTGATGTTAATCGAGTATATGTATAATTACTGCTGAAAATAATCTTATTTTAAACGTTTCTTGTTTAAAATACAAACAGAAAATGCAAATAAGAATGCAGTCCTCGAAAATTTAAGTAATAAAAGTAATTTTCATCAGTTTACTTTCGAAACAAGTGTGCTAAATGGGGAATGATCATTGCAACTAAGCCTTCAGGGTTACGAAATCATTTCGGCCTTTTTTGTCCATTCAAGTATAATCCATTCAAGTGTGATTCAATCATCCATTGGCAGTTTTTCCTCTTCAATTTCCAACTTTGGAGTGTGGTGTAGGAATTGATAGATTTTTTAGCATTTCATAATCTATAGATATAAAACAGTTCCGTAACTGACTGACGGACAGATAACGCACAGACCAAACCGCTGGACCTAAAGGGTTGAAATTTTTCATGGCGATTCTTCTTATAGTGTAGGGGTGCACTAAGAAAGATTTAAAAAAAAAATTCTTCTTTGATTTTTTAAATTAAAATTTTAAGCTGTATTGATAACATTTGTTTAAGTTCTCATTAAAAATAATTATCTGAGGGTTATAAAATTTAAATCACGAGAAAGATCATAAAAATTCCTTTAAAATGAAATCTTTTTCGAATCTTTGCCTCAGTTTTCTGATTTTTGGTGAATTTTTAAAGATTAATTTTTAGAATTTAGTTTATTAAATGCTGATCACGTAATTTCTTTCCTTTTTGTGACATTTTAAATTAATTTTGCATCACGTGCATAACAACGAAATAAATTGACAAATAAAATACTTTTTTTCCTTTCTAATGCGGTAGACGATTGGAAATTATCCAAAAAATATTAAAATACAGTAGAAAGAAATGTTCCTCAAACTGTCTACTATATTAAATGTACTATATTCTTTAGTATGTTCTATTAGATTTAATTTCAATATTTTCTTCTACATTATTTTGTCTATAAATATGTCCATTACAATTTTTTTATAAATATATTTTTTGTTTTTTTTTGGTCATTAATTGCATACATTGACCGTCGTATTTATTTTATATATATATATATATATATATATATATATATATATATATATATATATATATATATATATATAGGTTGGCATTAACTGCATACATTGAACGTTGTTTTTAATTTGAATGTACCCCGTAGAGAAGCATGGGTATTCAGCTGGTGCGTAATATAAATACAGCAAACTTTCTGTGAAACATGTGCACGGCTGATATCTCCAACGTGAATACACCTGTCATGGTGCATTGAAAAATTTCAATACTCCAATATTAAGTCTTCATAATGACTTTAAAGTCCAAAATGCTCAATTTTCGTTATTATCAATACATTTCAGATGATGATTAGAGAAATCTATATGATTAGGTATTTAAATGTAATGTCAATGGGTACATGGCATAGTGGTTGGCAAATCGGAATTCGGCACTGAGAGCGTTCGGTTTGAATCCCAACAGGCGCTACTGAATGCCGGGTATGGGCATGTTAAATCAGTAGGCCGGAATGTACCTCTGGGGTAAGTGAGTGGGAAGATAATACACAAATCGCCCTTGGGGTGTTCGATTTAAATTGAGGTGCCACCAGGAAACAACGTTGGTTAACCTAAATCAGTGGTTCCCAACCCGTTGAAGTCTATGGACCACTAAGCCAGAAACTGAACCATTTGCGGACCACCAACCTCATCACCACTGACTGGAGGGGGGGGGGGACCTTCCGAGGGTAAGAAAATTATTTTGTATCATATTCTAATAATAAAATAATTATGTTAAACTTTTAAGAAATTTTTATTTAACACCTGATAGTCATCGGATATATTCAGCCTATCTAGTTCAATGAACATTGCTTTCAAAATCTCCATTTATTTGGTAACTATTTTATATGTGGTGCCGGACTACTCCCGAGGCTCTCGCGGACCACCGGTTGGGAACCATTGACTTAAATGGTGCCTCCATTAAAAGAAACCAGCAAATCTCGCGATGTAGTAGCCGAATGTCCAAAGAGAAAGTGCCTGCCGCGTTAGAAATAAAACCGTCGGAAATTGAATAGATTAACAATATTAATCCGATACACTAATTCCTACTCACAAATGATCTTCACTTTACTGATGAGCAACGAAAAACTTCCAAAAGTTTGCTAATTAGGCTACTTTCTAGCAGGCACTTAGCAACAGAAGATTGAAAATTTCCTTTATAAAATTTCTACTAGTTGATAACCGTCAAACATGATGGCTGGATAGTAAATAAATGTAATAATACCCAAATTATACTCAACACATCATTGCCAAATGTTGAAAATCATAACATTAAGAATAAAGAAATACACTTTAAAAAATTACTATTGAACCTAATGAAAATAAAGAGAGCTAGAGAGATTCCTCGGAATAAACAAATTAACTTGCTTTATGCGGCCTTGTGCTTAGTTAGTATCTAAAGCCAGATTTAAACATGCCACCGAGCATGCACAAAAACAAATTAATGTGTTGATGCAGCCTCGTGCTTAGCGAGTATCTAAAGCTAAATTTAAACATGTCAAAGAGCATGTGCAGAAAGCTATTTTTAACTGTAAATTATCGCTAATTAATAAAAATTGCTGTTACAAAAAACCAAATTTGACACATCTATAGATCAAAATCTTTCGTTTAAGACCAAAATGAAATAAATTGATGCAGTAGTTTTCTTTCACGAACTGCCCAAAGAATGATGGTCAGAGATGTTTAATCAAGTCAGAAGACTATTTATGCTTTGAGATGCTCTGTAATGAAGATCATGGCATGTCCCGATGGTATAATAATGATGATATAACAGGCTGCCATATCGTATGGTATAATAGTGGTATCATGGCATATCCTGATAGTATAATCGGCTTAGCAGCTTAAATATACGTATATATAGATTTGGCACAACTCTTGAGAAAATACCTCAAAAAGGCCGTTCTAGCTTAAACCACATTTTCAGACTCGCATTTCTTCTTCACATTTAAATAACAAGGCAAATTTGTTGTTCTGCACTAATATACCATCAGCACATGCCTTTATCTTCATTACAGAGCATCTCAAAGCATAAATGGCCTTCTAACTTGATGATTAAATATTTATGGGATATTTAAATATTTTTTCAAAGGATTATTCACCTAAGACATGAGTATAACAGGTTTTAAATATTTTTAACATTATTTAAAAATGGATGCAGGTATATACGTATTGGGCTAGATTTAATCATCGATTAATTATTGATTACATTATTTTAAATCAGTTGGAATAGATAAAAGTAATCCAATAATATTTAAAATAATAAATCAATCATATCTGTTGATTTAACGAAAAACTCAAAAATATTTTTCCGTTTGAAAGATTACGTTTCTTTATTTGCATTAATTTATTCTTTTATACTTCTCATTAGTGTTTTTATTACAGATAAAATTTATCTCCATGAAGTTTTATTAATATAACGTCAACAAAACAATTGTCAATAGTTGAATCAAGTGAATTTTATTTGTTAAAAGAGAAATTTTATTTACGTGCAACTTTAAAAAGAATAAATATCAAATAAACTTTTTTTATGAAACGAAAATTTTGTTAATACTGAAGCGAAAATGTTGCTGTCACGATAAAAGTTTCTTTAAGGTTTTTATATTTTATATTTTTTATTTTTATTTATTTATTTATTTATATTTTTAAAATTTATTTTATTTTATTTTATTTTATTTATATATATTTTTTTGCTTTACTGTAGGGAGTGGTGGCACAGTTGGCAAGAGCATCGGGCCAGTGATCTGAACGCCCCTGGTTCGATGCTCGTCGCTGCAAATCTACCGCCGTGTTCACTAATGGTGGCCGGGGCACGTAAAATAGGTCGTGGCTGCAATGTCCTCCAAGTTCTCAAATTGCCTGTGGAGATGCGGGGTCAAGTGTTCCGGTCTCGTCACTTGACTCGGTTCAAAATTACGGAACCGGTTATTTAGCCAAGTCGGACTCCGACGCTTTGTGTTGCTAATTCAAAACAGGAGCCGCCCCTTTCAGCCCAATAGCCTATTAAGACCTGGTGAATGGAACCTCCAACCAGGGAGAGTTAGCAACAACAGCAACATTTTTTACTGTTTATATTTGAAATTTACTGTTCTGTTTCTTTTCCATTCTCAAGAAAAGTGGTGTAGATCAACTAAAGGGTATTTAGTAGATAAACTAAATACCTGATATGTAGGAAAATGATGTAGATATGTAGGTAAACTAAAAAAACAAACTCTTAATTTATTAGCAATTTTTTTCACATAAATTAGAAAAAGCTCACTTTTATTAAATTCTATGTGTATATTTTTTAACCTGTCAGACAGCTGGCACTAATTATCATCATAAAAGAGAAATATTTTACATACACATATCCATGTAAAAGATAGAAATTTTGTTAACTTTGTTTTCACCCAAATTTTTTTTTAGATTTTGTCACTCATATAAAATGATTTTAATCAAATGTTATCCAGCCAAAATAAATTTTTGTAAAAGAATGTAGTGCACGAATCAGTATTCTTGTGAACTAGAACATGTATAAAACATGACAAGGCATCAGTGCCATTGAATTGACAACTTTTCTTTAGACGTGCGCTCATAAAAGCACCCTTTTATTCAAGTTTAATTTAGCAGTCTGAATTTTTTTCAAGTTCAGTGGATTGACTAATAATATTTATTTCTGGCCGGGTGAATGCACGTACATATGAAAAATAATTGCTGCAACCAATCATTGTGGACCAAGCCGCTAATAATACAAGAATGTTCACGACTGCTTATGTATAATCCAGTGGCGGCCGCGACACTGCGTCTCCTTATTTCCTGTCCCAACCTCTCTTGCTGCCAATTAGAGAGCATCCTCTAGCTCCTCCTCTTCACATTCCGAAACGCTTTTTGCCAGATAAACTTTCCTCATTCTCTCTCTGGCCATTTTTTGCCATTAGCAGCATCATTAAATTCTCGTAACTCAACTCTGTGTGGGAAAAAATGCTGAAGCTGATCGGTTCGTCATTAGCGATCATTCTTTAATAACCGAGAAGCGGGACGGATGACTTGAACTATATCTCTGATAACTTCATCACGGAGTAAATTTCCGAGAAATGCATTATTTCGAAAAACAGAAAACTCTCGAGCGAGCAATATATATGTAGTGTCCGCTGATACATGATTTGTTTGACGAGTCGAGTGAAACCTTGAAACCGCAAAAATGTTTGGTTTCTGAAAAATCATGTATGAAAATGAGGATTTTTTCTGCTAATTAAAAAATAATTTCATGAAAATATTCCTATTGTGTATCGGAATACTTACTTATTTATTACTTAAAGGGATAAATTAAAACTTGATAACTTTAAGTAATAAATTCTCACTTATTTATTACTTAAAAAGATAACTTGAAATTAATCTTAACTTAAAAATGCTATTTTTAAAACTTCTGATTGAAAATAGCATTTTTGAGAAAGATTTAATAAAACTATAATTCATATCTTATGAAATTTATATCATTGCACAATTATGTTGTTTCATTCATATTTAATTCAAGTGATCAATTTTGTTTTGCAATTCGACTGTTTTAGAGGTAAATGTATACTTAAAAGAAAAACAAAAGATGATAATATCTGAAATCGTGTCAAAAAAGCTGCTTTAAATGTTAAATATTTTTAGTTTAATTTTATTCTTACCACTTATTTGTATTATTGAACAAAATTCATATATTGGGATGCAAAAGTACCAGACGTAATTACCAAACGTAATAAATATTTACTTACTGGCAGTTGATAATTAAATAAATTATTTTTTAATTATAATTAAATAAATTATTTATTAGTAATAATTAAATGAATTATTTATTAATATTTATTGAATAAATTAGTTATTAATAATAATTAAATAAATAATTTATTATTATTATAAATACTTAAAACTTCTTTATTAAAAGTAGAATTAAAGTTGATGGAAACCATAAGAATAATTTTAGAGTTATTTCCGTCTTCGAGATTTTCCATGTTAAGATTACTACATTTTTGTTCATGCAATGTTTCAGCATTTATATATCTTAATCGTCAATAAGGCAAAGCATTCCATTTATATTTCGCATTTTCATAAAATTTCTAATATTTTAGTTAATAATTTTATCTTATAAAGACCCTTCTTCACTTAAATAAGAGAATCTCTCCCTCATAGACACGAAAATTCTCACAAAATGCTTATTTTCAATACATGTATAATACATGTAACAAGAAATAATCTATAAAAACAAATGCATTTTTAAGCCCTCCTTGGCATTCTACACTTGCAAAATAATACTGTAACGTACTACTACCACTTTCATAGCAAAGCAAATTATTACAACCTCTTTCCTGTTTGGAGTGGCAAAAATTTTCAATGTTTTGAAATATTTCTATTTTTTTTTAGTTGGACATTTCAAACGATGGTAATTTTCCATACAGAAAACTATACTTATTCAGCTCGATATTTAGTTACACTAGTTAGGTAGCAACAGATATTCATAGCATACGCATGAAGAGAAAATTTATGATGTCAAAGGTGTTGGTTTGGAGAGATATGTTTTCTTTGAATTAAATGCTTTTAATTCAAACTCCTTAAAAACAATGATAAAGTAAGAATTAAAAAAAACCTTCAAGATACAAAGTTATCTTTGGGAGGATGATACCAGGATACAACTTTGAGCCCACTAGATACAGAAAGTTTCTGTTGTTCGCATCCGAAATCGTTCGGCAGTAAAGACAATATACGTGGGATTTTTTGCCTTGGCACTCCTAGGCTATTAAATAAACGCATTTGGTACAAGCAAAGCTTTTCAGAGAACCACTGTTTTGGAGTACATCTTCTCAAGGCCTATCACTCTCTGAGATTCTCGAAACCAGAAGAAATACAAACTGATACATATGAAATAAAATGATACGTATTTTCCTTAAAATGCAGCACATACTATTTATTCTAAACATTTATGAATTCAACTAGCCGCTGAGCGACCATCATGGTCGCTTTTAGTTTTATATTTTCTTTTGCAAAGCAACTCAACTGAAAGTAACATATGTAAGGAATGTTACCATTATCTGTCATCATGAATATACGTTGTTAAGGGGTAGAGGGAGATCAGCCAAAAAATTTATAATCATTGCTAAATTCACTATAAGGCTGATTCTAAAACATCTTGATTAAAAATATGTGAATTTCCATTACTTCAGAACACAGTTAAAGATAAGACTGAGAAACCCAACACCAATGATATTAAAAATTACATCCCTCTATGTACGTACATTTTTTTTTCAAAATTAAGATATCTACACTTTATCATTACATCAAATAAAAAATTGTTGGGTAACTATCTTCACTTTTAAAATGGAGTAAAAAATCAGCAAGTACTAAAATATAGTGTGGATTACATCACTCTCTGTATGTACTGTTGTTCACAATTCAGATTCTACACTTAATTTTATCAAATAATAAATTGTTGAGAAACTATCTTAACTTTTAAAATGAAGTAAAAATTCAGCAAGTACTAAAATATAGTGTGGATTACATATTCATAAAATGACTAATATAATGGACTATGATATTCATAAAATTTCTTGATATACACAGTTGAGTATTTCAGGAGATACTACAGTGACAGAATCAAAAGAACGGACTCTAGACAAACCTACATACAACTGTCCGTGACTAAACACTGGATTTGATAGGTCTAAACATATTTTGCAAAAAGATCAGTGGTTGTAACAAATGTCGCCACTACACACACGCGGTTTTAAATTGTGGACGGTCGCTAATGTTTACATCCGTTAGTTGCAGCCGTTGCCATTCGGAGTGTAGAAATATCGACGATTTTTTGCCGCATATCTACGAGTTATATGTATATAGATGTGATTTTCCATATCTTCCTAGCTCTCATTTATGACATTCTGTCCGAGAAGAATTTGGTTGCCATTCGAAGTACAAAAAATGACCTTTAGCGTTGCAAAATGGGGTGACACAGCTGTTTTTGTCCATGTCACAGATGGTTAAGAAAGCGTAATGAAAAACTAAAAAACACGCATCTCCGTTTATTGCTACTGAAAATTTCTTGAACCCTCGATAAAAAAAAATTAAAAATTTATATTTTTAAGAATTTCAAAGGTGATAAAATGCTTGCTCTGGTACAATTAAAATCAATGTAAAAAATTAGCATGTCATGGGAATGAAACTGATAGCAAAATATCTCCTGCGTATTTATAAAATTGTTATTCCTTTGACATTCTCTCTGCTGCTTTCTCAAGAAAGCCAAATCCTTTCTCTTGTTTAAGACGATCAGCATCATGTTAGTTTGTTTTAACTGTTAAAAAAAGAAAACTTTCTCCTCATTAATTCCCATTGAGTCTGATTTCTTCAAAACATCTTCCAGTCACTACGAATAAAGATTAAACCTTCAAGTTAGTCAGCATTTCCCAGGAGGTAAAAAGCTCATTCTGATGCGATGATATCACTCAAATCATTCCCTACTAAAGGATGTTTTTTCAAGACACGTTATCGTATGAAGACCGAACAATCATTCTCCGAGTTGTGATTCACTCTGATCGTCCAGACAAACAACCGTCCCCAAACAATAGGACAAACCATCACTCTTGACAAAAGACCTTCCACTGCTTTTCCATATCCATTAGCTGCACGGGCACCTCAGAAGTCGGGAGTCTGTCAACGGCGTTAGGAGAGCTACGTAAATACACGGTGACAAATGGAGTTCCAGGCTCCCTAATTAAAAGTACCGCATTCAGTGCCAAGAATTCTTCGCTCACTTTACATCAAGTCGACCGCCTTTTTTTTTCCTTTATATTTTGCTTTTATTTCCATCTGTTCCTTGATTCAACAGCGCCTGATCTGTGTTTCCGCAGTGGAAGAGAAAAAGAAAGTGCGCAACGAAAAAATGGTCTCTGTCTCCGGATTGTATTCCCAGTGCCCTGAATTTGTCAGACTACTGAATCGTGGAAGGCACTTCACGTTTTAGCGTCTCGGGCCGAGTACGCGGGCCATCATTCATTCACTTCCCACGAATCATTTTCATTAAGGAGAAATTAAAGTTCTCGGGTTCAGAACCGAGGGCAATCTTAAGAAATTGTCGGGAAAGCTTTTCGCTTAAAGAAACGTTTATACGAACAAAGGTTAAGCACAAACTGCGTTCTCTAATAATGTGCTCAAGCAAGCGCATTTCCACTGCAGAGCTATCTAATGTTACATAATGGGCGAAAATACTGCTATAGCAATTCGCATACAGAAGAACTTCCACAAAATTAAATTCCAAAGCAAGATTTCTGAAAGAGAAATCTATGTGTGTGTATATATATATATATATATATATATATATATATTTATTTATTTATTTATTTATTTATACAGTGGTACCTCGGAAAAGCGGACAGTCACGGGACCAAAAGTTTTGTCCGTTATTAGGAGGTGTCCGCTATTGGGGAGGAAAACCTTTTTTAAAAAAAAAAAATTTGCACTTCTGTTTGACATTCGATTGAAAATTACGGCTGCAATTTTAATTAAAAAGGAAAAATTATTAAGGTAAGAAAAGAATAACTATTTACTACTTTACCTTTTAATTGTGGGCTAACCCTTTTATCTTGCATTAAATAATCCCAAAATACAATGTATAGGAGCTAAATTATTTTAATTACTACTGAATATATTTTTAGATAGCTTGTTAGAATAAATTTGAAATGTTTGCCAAAATAATTGAAAGTTTTTCAAAAATACCTGTCCGCTATTTGGAGTGTCCGCTATCCAGAGGGAATAACATGGATTGTCCTATATAAAAGGACTGGGTCTCGTGAAAATGTCCTTTAATAAGAGGTGTCCGCTATTCGGGAGTCTCCGTTAAGGGAGGTACCACTGTATATATATAATGGTGTCTCATTTCGCACAAATCTTAAGGAGATTACATCATTCAAACATTATCTTGATTCCTCGTATACATTTTCTCTCAATCTATTTGATATTGAAATGATTTTCTCTGCATGTCAAAATCATATCACCAAACTACAAAATTGGGAATCTGTTAACAGCATTCCCATTTCTCTCAATTAGATAAGATCATTTTAATTTATGACATTTAAAAGTACATTTTTTAAAACCTTCTGCCCAGGAGAAAAAAATTAAATATGCATTAAAAATAAATTTTTCTAAAGAACAGGGGAATTCCATAGTATCTTTAAATACCGTAAATTTTTCATTAGTTGTAGATAGTTCTGTTACACTTAAAAACTCATACACGTTTCAACCCCTGTTTAATAACACTGTCTGATCGACAAAGGCTATAAGTCTGAATCAACGAATATACTTTTACTTCCTGTGGAAAAAGGGCTATTTTACCTTTTCATGTGGATTTTAAAAAGTTATTTATAAATTGATGGGCCTCCGAAAGTTTCATCTAAGCATTATATGAGCCACTCACTTGCTAAATCGTTTAAGACCTTAAAACAAAAAGTGGCGAAAAGCGATAAAATAATGTACACTGTTTTTTTTTTAATTTCTCTGAAAATATAAATTCAAATAAACATTGTAGAACGTATTATTGGAGATCTAGCATTTTTCTAACGACATATAAAATCTATAAAATAGAATAACCTTTGAGTAATCTTTATTTTTATTAGAATTTTTGTGTGATTAAGGGACTTAACCGATTTGGCCAGTGAAAAAAAAAGTAGCAACTTCCAATTCAGTCTTCCAATTATTTTTTAACTACAGACAAACAAAAAAAAAATTCACATGTACTTACTTCTGCAGCAGTTAGACTGTAGATGACTCATTTATTTTACTTTTTTTGTGATGAAACAACACTAAGCGATTTACCGTTATCCCCAAGTACTTGCCTCTGCGTTTGAATTGCACTATTGCAATGATTTGCATTAGAGTATGGACTTCACTTGATTGGCTACTGAAAAAATTATTATTATTCGATGGCCAAAACAAAAAAAAAATTACATTGAGTGGTGTTATCCTTATTATTTGGGAAATTTATTATGAACCAGTTGGTATCAGTAAAAACATAACGGCTGGATAATAAATAAATGTACTAATACACAAACTGTACTCAACACATCATTGCCAAATGTTGAAAATCATAATATTAAGAATAGAGAAATATACTTTAAAAAATTTCTATTGAAAAAATCAGCAAAAAGAAATATGGTTTCTCAACAGCGCGAAATAAACAATTTCCGTCAGGTTTAATTCGATATCTCACAAACATAATTAAAAATGAAATTGGCAGAGAGGCAGCTAGAGAGATTTTTTGGAGTAAACAAATTAATGTGGTTCGGCGGCCTAGTGCTTAGTAAGTATCTAAAGCCAGATTTGAACATATCACTGAACATGCGCAGAAACAAATTAATGTATTTATGCGGCAAGCCTAATTTAAACATGTAACTGAGCATGCGCGGAAAGCAGTTTCTGTAATTGTAAGTTATCGCTGATGAATAGAAATTGCGGTTACAAAAACCAAATTTGACACTCTATAGATTAAAAAATCTTTTGTTTAAGACCAAAATGAAGTAAATGGATGTAGTAGTTTTCTCTCCCGGACTGCCCCCCAAATCGGCTTAACAACGTAAATATATAGATGTAAAAAGTTCGGAATCAATTAAGAACTTACTAGATACTAAAATTTAAAAATTTTTAAAAACTAGGGGCTTCGCCCCTAGGCTCGCTACGCTCGCTTTTAGTACGGGGCCTTCGGCCCCTAATAAGGCTTACTCGTAAAAAGGCTTAATAAGGCTTAAAAGGGAATATTTTACTCGTAAAAGGCCTGCGTTTTTTGTGCAATCGTTGTTCTGACATATTTTCTGAACGGTTAGCAGCACGTTTGTATTACAGTTTATCTTCTTCAAGTCCTACTGTTTCAAAGTGCTTATTTAACTGAAGTCCTTCAGTTTCCACTCCATGTCTTGTTGAAACTTCCTCTTTACCTTACCTTTCTCGTCGTTCCCTCTGTACCTCAGCACTTCGTCTTCTTTCTTTATCACCAGTTATACTACGCTTTCTTTTAGGCATTTTTTTCAATACACATCTTATAGTAGCAAAATTAAAAAAATCAATGTAAAAACGGATAAAAGAATATAATATAAACTGAATATAATGTATTATAAAAGGAATATAATAAAAACTGAATTTGATTTTAGTTTCTTTTAAATTATTTTTACTTCTTTCCTCTGTTAGGGCTAATAGCGAGATAGATAGGGGTGATTCTCGGGTAATGTAACAGCTTCCATACATTTACTATTGTCACCCTTATGCGAAGGGCTTTTCTTCACTGTTGAATTATCAGCTTTAAAATTCAATTAAAAATCGAAATTTTAAGATAGAGACTTGGAATGAGGTTTATGTGAATAAGAAAGCTTTCAATTTCCAGATGATGTAAATATTTTCTTTGTAAGATAAAAACTCGAGGAACATCGATATTACATCCACATATGGGACGATATTTCTTTAAAAACTGTGTTTCATTTTTTGATGAAAATATTAGTCTGTTTTAAAATATTTTTAAACAAATGAGGTCTAGTTTGAAAGAGAAATGTCTGTAGTCTTAGATTGTAAAAAGATTAAAATTCTACGATCATTTTTTGGCGAGTTATCGTAATCTGAAGGTGAAAAAGTCAACATTTTCCCTCAAAACATAAAATAAAAAAACTTAAAGTCCGACGAAGATTAGACATGTCTTACTTTGGTCCCCCCATTTTTCTGCATCCATTGGTATCGCTCTCGACCCCATACCCCTAGCGGTTTCGGAGGAGATAGTGTGACAAGTTTTTGACAGCGGCGGCAGCGGGAGTTACTTTTTTTTAGAACAGAGAGATTAGACTTAACCGATTCTGGTTGTGGATGGCTCATATCAAAGTTTAAACTATTTTGCAAACCTTAGATAATATGTCTTAGGTTTAAAGCACTGTATAAGCACAATTTCACTAAAGTTTTATTCAGAATTAGTCATGCTTCAGTGCTTATTTTTCGGCCCATATTCCGACCATTTATTTTTTTTAGTTCAGCCATTTATCCGTAATTAGATGTCTCAATTTAAGTTGTTTGTGGTAATTGGTTCACAGTTTTGCTCTCAAGCGAAAGCTGTATTTCAGGATCAGTTTATTTATAATGATGCTGACTGCAACTCCATACCTGCTGCAAAAAAATCAAAAAAACTTTGTCTTAAACATTTATAACGAAGTGTTTAAACAAGCGATATTAATAGATCATATGTTTGAGAACCGCAGCTAATTTCACCTTTTTTTTCCCTCTCTTTCAACGGCATTTTCTTTTAATCTTCTTGCTAGGAATGCAACTGCTGAGAGCTGTTCAGCAGGAATGTAGCCAAGTCCGCGCTTTAAATCCATTCTTTACCAGTGCCTTGCTGAAGTGCAGCTTTTGATCTCTTAATTAATGAGTTCTGGTATGCGAAAAAAAAAATATGTTTGCCTAATCAACTATTAAGTGACACTAATTAGGTTAACGTAATGTCAATATGAGCATCGCGTGCTAAAACATCGGAAAAGTTTTCAACATTCTATCTGTTCGCTTATTTGCGTTAATTTTAACTTAGCGTCTGGAAACAACCCTGCAGAGTCGAAGTGAAGAGAAATCTAATCATGTCGTTCCAAGAAATTTCTTTTTTATTTTTCACAGTTGTGGCTATTTTTTCTGTATAAAAGACGAGCTCAAGGACAAAGCTGAGGAACAGAAAATTTATCAAAAGCATTCCAACAATGTTGAGTGCAATCACGGTACATCCACGTACTTGTAGGAACGTCAAACTTCAACTTTTGTGGATTTGATTATTCACGAGTTTTCCATTAATTATTAAATAGGTAATTGCTTGGAGTTTTGTAGCCATCTGCTATCTAAAAATTAGCAAAATTTCTAAAACATTCATCTGTAATCAAGAGATTTGTACTATATAATTTTTTTAAAAAATTTTCTACCGTTTAATGTTACTTTTGTCTATCAGTACTTCATGAAACGAGGTGGCCGGCACGACCCTTTCGCATGCGAATAAAATACCATAAATTTTATATCGAGGTTCGTGGTTTGTAGTAGGATGAAAGAAGAACAGGTTCATTTGTAGCCATTGTTTATTTGTCAACTAACAATGGTGCGTAAGGATAATACGAAACCTATTACAAAACACCTTTGGATACAATATTGGAGGGGAAGCATAAGACAAAACAGGGGAACATGAGATATGTACACGTCAAAACAGCTTTGTAGACAATATTAAAAGTTAAATATGACACAAACTCGTGGAAAATGTGATATTTACATTACAAAACCTCTTTGTGCACACTATTTGACTGTGCCGTTTCGACGCACAGTCAAACGCACAGGAAAAGAACTATAGGGCTAACAGTCAATTTTTCACTTTTTAATAAACAATGCAATGTGTCATTCTGAATTAACAATTCGTCAGATGTGGAGAACTTAATCTTTAAAATGGTTTCTCATTTATCAATTTTGGTTAAGTATGAAGGGAGAGAAAGGGATCGTCACAAAAATTCCCTTTTTAGAAATAATATATATGGTTTTTCAATGCAAATAGACTAATGCAGACCTACCCGGATGTTGCCAATAAAGAAAAACATTAATGAAATCACATAATGATAATAAAAGAAAATGTTTTTTAAATTTAAATGTTCAGTGCGATAGATAATGGTAAAATAAAAAAAAGCTAGCGCGCGCCATCTAGGGGAAGAAAATTTTTTTATAATGTTTATAATTCCATTTTTAAACAAACAATAAGATGTGTAATTCTAAATTAACAATTCGCACGAAGCGGAGATCTTAATCTTTAAAACGGTATCTCATTTAACGATTTTGGTTAAATATGAAGGGAGAAAAAGGGAGAAAACAAAAAAACACATTTCAGAAATAATATATATATAGATGCTACATGTATTTATACGGCAATAAGAAAGTTTACAAAACATGCTATTGAACTACATATTTCACTTCTTTATAGTGCTGTTATTTAAATATATTTTAATATGTTGTTGTTTCAATACTGTATTTGTACTGAACCTCATTCAGTATTGAATTTTCTTTCTCTCACTGTTTGAGTGTGTGTTACCGCACTTTGTTGTTTTAGTACTTTTTATTTCATGAGCATAATGCAAAAATATTTGCTGAAATCAGAGGTGTGAATGCATTTAAAGGCCTAAAAATACTGTACAACAAAACATAACCATGATTTTTAAAATTTCTTTATTTTATGGCATAATCAAAAGAAAGATATCTAAAAAATTCTTACTGAAACATAATAAAAAATGTTGTTTTATCCATTTTCAAATTTATAACTGTAAAAAAAAATATTATCTATTGAAAACATAAAAAAAAACTTGGTTCGAGAATTTCAATACGCAGTACGGTGTATCGATTGAATTCATTATTTTTTCTCCCTACGCCACCAAGGCTTTACTATGTTACTTGTTTTATTGAAAACTTTAGCGACCTTGAAAAGGGACGCAAATATGTCAAAATGATAACAATAGCGCCTGAGAATCAATAATAGTAGTCTGCTGAAAAGTAAACTATAAACTAAAGCGTACTGCACTGAATGAAAGGAAATTTATGGGTTGCAGACTTAGAAAATCAGGCAACTATGGAACAACTTTAGAAAAACAAATATTTCAAGGGGGATGAACACAATTCAGATATGATAGTGATTAATTCCGTATCGAGTTTAGAGAGTATAGGAGCTGCTCTACGAGGAAAATATTAATGAATTCTAAAGTGAAACGGTAAACAGGAAAATATAAACTAATCAACGCAGATAATTCTCTTCAACCGCGTGAAAACATATCTACTAATTGAAAAATTGCATACGACTATGTACATCTTTTCCTATTTTAAGTGAGTTGAATTCTGTATTGAACTTGCACAAAAATTCATGCAGTGTAAGTAGAACCTCGCAAAAATACTTCATATGCTGTAAAGTTTCGTGTAATTCCTTTTTGTTCTTGTTGTTTATATCTCCAATCAGTGGCGCACCCAGGATTTTTTCTTGGGGGGGGGCGAGATGAATGGATAAAAATATTTATAATGCATGGGGGGGGGCGAGATGAACGAATAAAAATATTTATAATGCAAAATCAATATTTCTACTTCTTGGGGGGGGGGGGCAGGGCCCCTGGGCCCCCCTGGGCGCGCCACTGTCTCCAATAGCATATACATTATTCTTATTTTTTTATTACACAACGTAAACATTTTGCGCATTTATATGCTTAAAAAGAGAAATACTTTTCAAGAATTATTATTACAAATCTTATTGCAATATATGCATAAGATTACAGTCATAAATTCATCAAGCCCTTGTCGTATCAGTTTCTTTCTATATACATCATTCGTTTGCTGTACTCTCTTGACTATACAGTCTTACATTCAGGATGAGCTGCTAATCGCTTTGTTATTCTTTAGAAATGATTTTTTTCCCTGACCAAATATTTTATTTTGTTTGAGTTGTCTTTTATTGTATATTTAAACTCGACTAATCTTCCGACGACACCTTTTTTTTATGGATATACTCTGAATAACATTAATTTTCATATTTGTTACTTGTTTAGTTAAAATCGGTTTTCCGGAGAAAAAGAACGCCAAGTTTCTAACAAATGAGTCTTGCAGGAAAAGGATATCCCACAACAACATATCTCAACATGATCTCTTAATAATATTGGCATATTATATTGATTGGCCTAAGAGGGATTGAAAACAATTTTAAAAATTCCACAACGACTTGGAAAGTTTTATCACGTTCGACAACCGCTAGAAGTGATGTAAAATTAACTTTTTGGGATGTTTAAAATTTTCTTGATATCAGAAGATCTGCACCAATTTTTCCCTTTTCTCCATATTCGTATAAACAAGTAGGACTTTTTAATTATCATAAAAAATCATGAAAGTTTTGGGATGGAAAACAGTAATAAGCATTTGACCTGAATATACATAAACATCTGGACTGATTAGAGAAAATCATGCTAAACTTAGTAGTAAAGTGGTTTAGCACATCACTACTAAAAAGAGATGGTCTTGGCTTAGAACTTCGTGGTAATGAGTTCTTTGTTAGCGAAGGGAAATTTCACAATAATCAGAAAATATTGACAGAGTAGTCATTAGGGCTCTTTTCGCTGATTAGAGAAAATCGTGCTAGTCTGCGTAGTACAGTGGTATAGTACATCACTACTAAAGATAGATGGTCTTGGCTTAAAACTCCAGGGTAATGAGTTCTATATGAAGCGAAGTAAAATTTCCCAGTAGTCAGCAAATACTGACAGAGTAGTCATCAGGGCTCTTTTGGCTGAAGAGAAGAAAATCGTGCTAGGCTGAGTAGTACAGTGGTATAGCACATCACTAATAAAGATAGATGGTTTAGGCTTAAAACTCCGGGGTAATGAGTTCTATAATAAGCGAAGGAAAATTTCACAATAGTCAGAAAATATTGACAGAGTAGTCATTAGGGCTCTTTTTGCTGATTAGAGAAAATCGTGCTAGGCTGAGTAGTACAGTGGTATAGCACATCACTACTAAAGATAGATGGTCTTGACTTAAAACTCCGAGGTAATGAGTTCTATATCAAGCGAAGAAAAAATTTCACAATAATCAGAAAATATCTATTGACAGAGTAGTCATTAGGGCTCTTTTGGCTGATTAGAGAAAATCGTGCTAGTCTGCGTAATACAGTGGTATAGCACATCACTACTAAAGATAGATGGTTTTGGCTTAAAACTCCGGGATAATGAGTTGCACATTAAGCGAAGGAAAATATCACGATAGTCAGAAAATATTGACAGAGTAGTCGTTAGGGCTCTTTTAACTGATTAGAGAAAATTCTGCTAGGCTGAGTAGTACATTGGTATAGCACATCATACTACTAAAAATAGATGGTCTGGCTTAGAACTCAGTGGTAATTAATTCTATATTCAGTGAAGGAAAATTTCACGATAGTCAGAAAATAATTATAGAGTAGTCATTATAAGTGTGTCACACACACATTGACATCACGAATTTGTTGTGCAATTTGAAAATGGACAAATTTATCTATAGTTTATTCGTCTAATAGCTTCCTGTGACGCAATATGGGCGTTCTATGGTAGTTTAACTGTCCGAACCCTTTTACGAAATATAGAATCATTTTTGTTAATTCAGAATATCCAATAGTCAGGGAATATGTAAATCTTTCATAATTTTCTGAGTTTTGAGACAAGAGCAATGCAGAGTTCACGACACAAGTAAAACTTATTGAACATATTATTTTATGCATCAGAAAAGTCCAAAACTGTTGCTAACAATAAATACTAAAAGTTCACAAAAACGTACAACAAACTACTGTACTGCAAAACTGTATTACTCAATGCGTTTTCTGGTGCTTTAATTTTCTGAAACCCCAGTTGAAAGAATAGACTTTGTTTACATATAATGATTTAAAAGTCAGGTAATAATCTAATCTCGATGGTTCGCTTAGTTTTAATTCTGGTGCAACGTAGTTTGTACAAAAAGTCTTCCTTTTTTTTTCTACGAATCTAAATACGTATCTCTAAAAAAAGGGCAAAAAGTTTAAATATTATTAATATTTTTTGTGGTTTTAATGAAATTTTTTCTCTATAACTGTGAAAATTATTTAATTTTGCTGATTATGAAAGAAGTAAGGTATTACTTTACTGTTACTAAAATTATTACAATAATAGCGATATTCTCACCCTATTGATGCGTTAGCTTTTTATTCTTACAAAATTCAAAAAATTTAAAAGGGGAAGAGGATATTGTATAAATCATTTTCCAAACTACCAAAAACTTTGCCAAAAATAGCAAACGTCAATTAACGTTTTCCCCGTTTCTTTTACTTTTCAATAAAAATATTTCATATTTCATTTACAAACTGCATTATTTTTATAATCATATTTAAAGTAACAACTTCTCTAAAATTAAGTGCTGATCACTTACATTTCCACACTATCATACATGACAGTAAAGGCATTATTGCACCCAGCAGTTTATTACTTAATTCTTTTAAATAGAAGCACTAATATCAAATTACATTAATGGATATGATCACCCGTATGAGTGGGGAAGAAAAATGTTTGGATCATTAAGTAAACCGATAAGGCAAAAAGCGAAGGTCTTTAAAGAAATTTTTATACCAAAGTGTTTATTTCGATACAAACTCCAAAATTTTGAATAAAAAATTATTATTATTATTATTATTATTATTATTATTATTATTATCATCATTTTAAATTAGCTAGGGCGCTGGCATTCGGTTCAGATCCTATGGGTTCAAGTCCCACTGTTGGCATGGATGTTTGTAGCCGTTCGGAATTGGTTTTAAACTGTAGGTCCCGGTCTAATTAGCCCTCGTGTAGCAAAAAGTTGACAGTAGCGCTCCAAATCAAACCAAACCGAATCCGTTAGTGCGCCATCAGAATTGCTTTGCATGCCTTTTTCCCAACATGTTCGCCTAATGTCGCCAAGTATGATCTAAATAAAAGATGGTTACTTTGAATGTCTTTCAGTGCTACTAGCCGAACAAAAGCTCTTTAACTCCCTTTCACTTAAAAATAAAGACTGAAAAGCTAGCAGACAAACTGGTACAGTACTTATGAGAAACATAAGATCATTTATCTACGCAATTTATGAACGCAATCTAGGCAGTTTGGCCAGTATGACTACCAAGTTAAAATTATAGTAGACTTCTTTATGTTATAATGAGCACAAAAAAATATCAAACGCTTGAGAAGACTAACAAGCGAGGAGATCCCCCAACAACTTTTTTCCCTTATTTTTCATTCAAAAGTCACGACGGAAAAAGTAGCGACTATTTATCCTCTCCCAAGACATGAGGCCGAGAATTAAAAAGGACCATCATGATACAAGACCAGATGGATATCTTGTAAACTGCTGCTTCACCACGCTAAAGCCAACAGACCATTTTTTTATATAATTTTTAAACCGAATCCATTATACCAATTAAGCTTTTCAATCTTAGACACTTTATAGCACCAATTACATTTCACTTGAACATCCACAAACGATTGTATAACATGGTAAGTAAAAAAAGAAGAAAAAAATTCTCCATGTGCCAGGGTAGGGAAACAGAGCTTGGATCACTTGAAATAAAAACCGAATCGGCGTAACAGGCGCATCACTAGAAACCAGAAGCTTTTCTCTCTTCTCAAGAGAGGAGAAGGAGGAATAAGCCAGAGTGGGGGCTGACATCTGGAGACGTGCCGCCGAAACGTCACTCAACACTGGGGTTGACAGGGCAGACTCGTGCCTTGTGAAAACTTTCATTAGGACCCTAAAAAACGGCAGGCTCCAGACTGGCGACACATCACTTAGATACCCTTACAGAAATTACTTGCCCTTTAACCGCTGGGGGAAGCACTGTTTACCTGACACCCCCATGAGATTTTCTTGGGTTATTCTTCGGTTTCTCACGCTTTCGCTAGTCGGAATAGGCCGTGGATAAGAAGGGGGGATTCGAAGGGGTTCGGTGAAGTCTTGTTTCTTCAATTTCGTCTAATATAGTTCGTCATTCTTAATACAGTCATGATGTATATTTTAGAAGGGTTCGGCATGATGTACCGGGGTGTATTTTCGAGCTGTTAGTTTGTAGCTATAAGTCTGTGGTAACAGGTTGTAATCGACTACCATAGACAGAATGAATGCAAAAAGGTTTCGCATGTTACTCTTCCGAGGGTAAACTTATTATCTTCCTTTAACCGTTTCCTTACGGAGTGGGATAGCATGTATCCCAAGAATACGGACCTATCAATAAATAAATAAATATATATATATATATATATATATAACACCCTTTGTGGCCGTTCTTACAAATTGTATAGGAAATTTCCCGTTCTAAAGAGGGAATTGGAAAAATGGCACCGTAAGCTAAAGGTTAAAAAGAACGAGACAAATTTAAAAGTTGAATCCTTTTTCATTATTGCATTGTTTTAATACTGCTTTAAATACTAGAGTTGTTGACCACTTCATTCATTCCTCCAATTTCTTGCCTACAAACTAATTAACTGTAAAATAGATAAAGATATGACTTGTGTAATTTCGTATGTAGTTTTTTTACTTAAATGGCTAGTACCTTACTATTTTTGCGTCTCTCAGCATAAGTACTTCTTCAATATATTAAAAATAATGAAAATCATAGCCAAACGGAACAAGATATTAGTACAATAAATAAATATTTTACATCTATGTATAACTGTTTTATAATTATTGATTGCTTTTTTTAGATAGAATATTTTAATGACTTTTCTTTATAAACATGTTTATTTATCATTCCATAAATTTCATTTTCCCCACTATTACCTTTGAAAATATATAAGGAGTGAGGAAAAGGAAGTCCAGTAAGCAAGATTGTCATTTTCTTCCTTTTGTGGGCAGAAGAAACAGATATACATCTACTTATCTAAAAACACCCGCACCCCTTTTTAATGATTACATGCAAGAGTCTTTGCAAAAGAATTTCCCTTTTTTCGACACATAAAATAATGATTTGATTTGAGGGTTTTATGGCCAGATGAAAGAAAATTTTATAATAGCAGACCTTTAAAAACATTGTTAAGAATACAGTAAAGAGAAAGTAGAAGTTATGCATTTTTTAGGAATTTTGAAATGATTGAGGCCAAAAGCACACTGAAAATTTTCATTTGACTAAATATTTTATGTCAATTCTAAGTAAGACATAAGTGTCAAATTATTTTCATCTCTAGGGTACTTAAAAGAACAATCATGGACTCACCGTACAATATCAGAGTGGATACACTGACATTATACTGTTTGACACAATGAAGAGTGCCTTCACCACTGCCATTATAAAAAACAAGCAAGATAGGGTTATCACTGTTTAATGATTACGTTATAGAGATGTACGTTATGCATTTACTTTTAGTCCAAACATTACTTATTGCTTCTAAGGCTCCTTTTGAAATACAACAGACTTTTAGATAACTATTTATATTTTACGCTTAGATAATATAACAAAAGATATGCTTTCTAGAAAAAATGGGAGGTGTTAATTATTATTATTAATTTTTATTTGCTTTTATAGGTAGTTTAAAGAAAATATTCTTTTTTTAAACAAACATTCTCAAATATTCGGTAAAAATTTGCAATATATATGTAGTGTGGGACAAAATTTTCACTCCCTGGTCTTCTGGGGGATAATCACTGATATTAACATTTAATATAAGACTCCTTCAAGATTGCTGTTCCAATCCTTTTAAAAGGAAAATATTATTATAGATAAAATTCTGAGGCTTTAATAAAGCTATTTTTTTCTAATGTTAAATGTGTTACTGAAGGATAAATTTAGCTCTAGGAATATCTGAGATTACTATCGATCTATCTGTGAATTATGCCATGTAGTGCAATATTTACTTTCAAGGACAGACTTGAGTTTTATTATGATTAGTTCTAATGTAGAAAGAATGCCTGTTTTTATTTGAGAACGACTTAATACCCAGTTCACAGATAAATCAGCCAGTTATTTTTAACAAAGACAATTTTTAAAAATAGTTTTCAATTATAAATGCAAAACTGAGAATCTAGAACAAACGTCGAACAATACTTATTACGTATATTCTCAGCTTTTTATTTCTTAATTCTTAAGGGAGCTGCTTCCGAATGTTTTCTCCGTGGAGGGTCGAAAAGGGGTCATCTCTATGTGGGAGGTTTGAGACGGAAGAAATTGCAGTTCATCTTAGTCTGAGGTACATCCTTTTCCTATGCATCAACCGCTACGCCCGACGTTTTAAGGCACTATATTTTCTTGTAATTAGTCCCGTGCGTTTCAGTTATTTACCTCTCCCTTACCGCAAAAGAGCGAAGAGAGAAATGGCTTCAATGTACCGAGGCGCCAGCTAAATTTGGGATCCCCGTATATATTTCAAAAAGTCTGGGAAAACTCATACCAAGGGGTGACTACTCTATTTGTAACTCTTGTTTTCTCTCTGTTTTCTGACTGCCTTGAATATTAAATAAACAGATTAGATGAAATTTTCTCTTCATGTACTATGAGTCTCAAAATATCTTAAAATTTAGTTATTTAACAAATCGTAAATCGTATATTATAGCTACCGTGAAACAATTTAATAAGTCATATCTCTCCTTGAGGTAAAAGAAATATAAGAAAAATTAGATGCAGACATTCTCTTAATTTCCTTTTATTTATGTACTTTGAGTTTTCATATTGTTATTAAACAACGCATGCTCTGGAAAATATTGAAATATCAATTAAATGAACATTTTTCTTTAGGGTGTCTAAATTAAAACTTTATACATTCATTTACATTCATTCGGTTCTATAACAAAATTAGTACTTCATTGATTTCAAGTATATTCATATGAAGATGGCAATAAAAATTTACTTTGAACTGCTGTCTAAATCACAAAACATAGAAATGATAACAATAGCTTAGTATACAAAAAATTGCATGTACACTCACAGACCATTTTAAGTTCATAGCATTTTTTAAAGTACCTTGAGCAATAAGGCAGATAACGTAAATGAATGTAAAAACTAATAGTATAATTCAATAAAACACTATCTGCATGCCAGGCGTTGGATGTTATCAACCCATAACACAAATGTTATGCGGCATATGTATAGATACACAGTACAAATCCAGCTCATGTATTTTGATGGAAAAGCTGTATTTTTTAAAAAAGATTTCCCAACCGCTGTAAGCCTGATATCCCTGAACACCCAAGCAATTACAGCTGAGAAAGCAGGTCCGATGGGATCACGCGTGCAAGTTTTCTTTTAATCTTACAAGTGAGGGGCCCAGGGTTTCCCAATTGTCGGCAGATCTGTACTGTCCGGCCGGTGCCCAGGCCTATATGAAACATCACCGAACATGGGAAATTAACTTTCGGCTGTGTGTACAGGAATTGCTACGCAGCGGCAGTCTTCGGTGAATCAAGGCCCGATACGCGAAAGCGGAGGGAGCCGAGGTGTCAAATGAGTTAATACACGAAACATTCGCGAAACAGAGCGAAACAGAGGGGAACATATATACATTCGCGAAACAGAGAGCGAAATGTAGGGGAAAGCAGTGATTTATTTGTCCCCTCGCCGGGGGGGGGGAGGTTTATGGGCGTCCCTCGTTCCTTTGATGATTCGTCCTCAGGCCGCTCCGGAGAGCGGTTTTAAGACGAATGATCAAAACGACGAAAAACTTCCCCCACGTTGGGGGGGGGGACTAATCGACCACAAAATGTGTCAAGAGGGGACGGGGGGAGCTTATTTGCAGCTTATTCGCGTATGTGTAGTTGTAGCATTAACAAGTGAAATAAACGCAACGCCCATATTTCCTAGAAAGCGCTTCACGGAAGAAACCTGTCATGTGATCTATAACTCTTTTACGACTGTTCGCAACGTTCGAGTGTCGAACCCTTGCCTCCAAACCTCAAGGCCGGTATTCTACCTACTAAACAATCACGGCAATGGGAGGAACTCTTATTTTTCGAATTAGACTCCTCATAACCCTTTTGATGCAACGCCCTGGCTTGATCTTATATCCTCCTGCTAAGATTGTTATTTCGTTGGTCTTTTGCACTCCACGGGTGTACAAGCGCATTTTATTCTCGGATACTAACCTTGCTTTATATTTTTCGCGTGATTACTCACAATTGCGAAGTGATGAGGGTGAAAACGGCTTCTAAATAACGTAGCTGTTATGCAATAAGAGATTCGACACACGCTTTTTATCCACTACTAAATCTTTCATATTTTTTTTTCTACATAACTTCAATCGTGATATCTCGAGAAGTATTGAACACTTCCTCGAATCCTATCAACGGCTATCAGTTATTTCGATTTGCACAGCTGTTTTAACCAAATAATTCAATAAAACACTATCTGCGAGCTCCGGGGTCAGGCCGGGAGGGGTTGACAGCGTATCAGATGATTATGGCGACGACGAATGAGGATGATGTATCACGTAATGAGGACGTTGATAGGTCGCAGATAAAGGCACGGATTTGGTCTAACATGTGGAAATCTTTTGTAGAAGAACTGCTGATGAATTGCTCAATAATGAGATCTTGGAATTTTATGGACTGTTTATGTGTTTGATTATCTTCCTCTCCTTCATACGATATTTATGTTTAATAGGCCGAAAATTGAATGAATGTTTTGCCCAAATAGGGCGATGCTGCTCTTGGGTTGTTAATGAATGTTAAGTTAAGACGATAAACACGGAGCTCCAAGTGGAGAAAATTCCAGATTAGTGTACATTTAAGAATATTTATTTAAAATATTTACAAATACTCAGAATATAAACATCCATTTTTGATGGAATATTGAAGATGCATGATGAAGGATTTAAAGATTCGGAAGTACAATTTAGTCTATCATTATAGTGGATAATGAGAGAACTGTCTTGAATGAACATGTGTTATTGTTTCAAAAGGAAAATTTTGATTTTTTTAAATAAAAAATACTGAACGTATGGAAGAGTCTTTTTTAAAAATTTTTTCAGGGGATTGTGTGTGTGTGTTTGTGGTTGTACATTTTTGCTTTTTAGCTTATGTTTATTTTATGTGTTTTCCTCCTTCCTTTTTCTCCTTCCTTTGTTTCTTGTAGATTATATATATATATATATATTTCTAGCTTGTGTTTGTTATGTTTCAGTTTTGGAATTCCGTCCTCTTTGCAGTTTTTCTGTTGTGGGAAGTGGCAACGATCTCTACACACAGAGAGCTTTTTCACTGTAGTAAGTTGTTGTTGAAGAAGACTGCTTTAACTATTTAAATTCGAGTAGAGAAACTTTTTATTTCTTAAAATTTTTTTTTATGTTACTTTTGATTTGTTAAGGAGGAAAACTTTTAACAATATGTTTTGACACGTTTAACGTGCTTTCACTCTCTTAGATGTAAAAATATTTTATTGACTACTGAATACAACAACCAATTAAAAAACGAAATACCAGCATATGAATAACAAAGTACCAGTGAATGGGGTTCAGTAATGTTTTTGAATTTTTTTCTTTATAATGTTTTGAGCAAAAGCTTATACTGCAAAAGAAAAAAAATATATTTTAGCTCTCTCTCTATTACAAATTTCCAAATAAAGATTTTTTTACAAAGATTGAAACTTTGTTTATAGAAAAAAAACCTCCGTTGAAAACATTAATAGAAAATTACTGTATTTTTCAGGAAGTAACACTATATTCCACAAGTGACTCTCTTTATAAAATAACTACCGGAACTGAACAGACAGAAATTTACATTTTGTCTTATTCTTGTAATCACCCCAAAAAAAAAAAAAAAAAACTTCCAAAGAGTCAAAACAAGTTACAAACAGTAGAAGATGTAAGTCTTTAGATACGCTTAGATAAAAATGCGAAATCAAGTTTAAGAGGTATTAAAATAAAATATTTATCATTTTAAAGCGTAATATCTTTTTAACCAAAAGAGCGTGATATCAGAAATGTTCCTTCCTTTGTCCTGGTTCTGCAAAGCTTCAATTATACAAAAAAAAAAGATGATCTACATATGTTTTTGGGATTTCCCTTTTTCGTTCAATATTTTTTCCCGATGAATGCATATATATATATATATATATATATATATATATATATATATATATATATATATATATATATATATATATATATATATATATATATATATATATATATATATATATATATATATATATATATATATATGTTCTAATGCGGAGGCTCTTGTCGTGAAACATTTGCCTTTTATTATTCGTCGCGAAGTGTTACTGGCTACTTTATTATGGGAGCATCACTTAGGTGAGCCAACATTGTTCCTAATGAGGGAACAACAAAGTAACGACCCAGACTTATTCGGGATTTGAACACAAGCACACGGCGTGGAATCTCACGACGCTAACCCCTTTACCATATGGGTGGTGCATATATATATATATATATATATATATATATATATATATATGTGTGTGTGTGTGTGTGTGTGTGTGTGTGCGTATGTGATGTTTATAAGTTTGAATGAAAAGTACACACATTATTAAAAAACTATAACATATTCCAGTCTTAATGATATATTTAACTACTCAGTGACGCAAGAACGAGGTCCAAGATTTGAGTGTTTGACCAGGGGATTGGTTTTAGTGGCAAGATAAAAAAAAGGCGAAGAAATGTACACCAGTGTCATTATTAGTGTTCATATTAAACTTAAAATGGCTGTTTATTAAGCTATTTTTGCTTTTTGTGGTTACTGATATTGCTTTTCTTGTTATTCATACACATGCATGTACAGTTTACTGTCTTAAAATTATAAAGTAACATTTTAACGCAGGATTCCTTTTCTCCATAATGGTCATCCGGAAAGTATAATTTTGGATGCTAAAACCGTCCGTCGTCGGGAGTTATAATTTTGGCAGCGCGCCAAACCCAATATGTATCGCTTGGGCAAGCAGTAAACTGTTAAACAGAAAAGTACCAAAATGCGTCAAAATTTTGACATATATATAGATAGATAGATAGATAGATATAGATATAGATAGATAGATAGATAGATACATATATGCATAACACATACATACGTATATACATACAGAAGAGGTAAACAACGATAAGTAATCCTACGTTAATAACCCGCGGTAGTTTCGTTAGAAGAGACTACCTGAATTTTTTTTCTTTGTGAAAGTAAGTTACTGGCAGGAAAATTCGACACGTCGCAAATATAAATTTTCTAATATGTCATTTCAGTATTTTCTTTTTTCTTTTTTCTTTTTTATTTATTTATTTTTTTTTTACTTAGGTTCGTATGCTATTTGTTCCAAATGAACATTTGATTAAGTGCATTTTAAGTCATCTGAAACGTGTATATAATTAAGTCATTCTATCTTAGTAATCATCTGAAAGATCATTTAGTCAAAATATACTTTATTAGCAATAAATGTCTCCTACCCAATCTCTACTGCTCTACTGCTAGCGCAGTATGTAAAGGAACTAAAACTGAACTGTACCGATAAATATTTCAACTAAGAAGCAACCTCTAAAAGCCAGAGAGAATATTAAGATACGAATCACTTAATCTGAGGGCTCTTATAAAAAGATAAAAAAATTTTCATAATTCATCTTCTATTAAAAAACTTCGCATGAAAATGACCAAAAATTACGAAATGTAAGAAAATGTTTTCTTTGTTAACAATGGAGAGCATGTATCCAGAGGCTTTTTACTCAAAATGATCTTTGACTATGTAATTTTGACTTATATAATTTGAAAACAGAAAAAAATTATACGGATGTTAACGTAACAATATTGTTATAATCACTCAAATAAGTTATATAATCACTCAATTAGCAACATTGTTATATAATCACTCACATAAGGATTTAAAATATTCTCGTAAATTGATTTCTGTAATTCAAGTCACATATTTTGTGAATTTACTGTAACTCTTCAGTTATCCTACGAAATGTGAACTTAATTTTACGGAGAACTTTAAAATATTCTGAAGGAAAGTTTCCCTTTTAGAAGCCTTTAGTACTTTTTTGCATAAAAAATGAGAATGGAAGTTCCTCCTCGGGTGTTTGAATGCATGCATTAATTCAGATTTAAACGGATGGAAACATATTAATTTCAATGAAAAAACTTCACCATACAGCCCCAATATTGTGCGGACAATACTAGTATCTCGTAAAGTCAATCACCAGAAATCTTTTTAACAAAATTTATTAGTTTGGTGTAATCCAAATTTAAAAAAAAATTATCCTTTTAAACTTAACTTAAAAAAAAACTATAACCCTTTTAAAAGGATTGAAAAACAAAATCTGACTTTCCCGCTCATGATTCACCATAAAATCCTGTATGCATTTATGCAGTTGAACGTCTTTCCAGCATTAAATCAATAATTATTTTAGTAAATGAATGTCATTACAGCGAAATTTAATTTACATTCTAAGTTATAAATAACAATGTATGCCTTTAGTTTATAAATAACTGATATGAAATAAATAAAGTCATTTACTCCTAATTTTCATATTGTGATAATTTAAAAGGGATGTTTGAATAAATTTTCGCTTAATCTTATCTCAAATGTAGAAAAAATATCTTGTTAAGACATTCGGATCACATACCTCAAAATAATCTTTTCTATAAAACTGAATATGAGTGCAATTTTAACCATTCTTTTCCAATTGTAGCTCAAATTTTATCATAACTACATAACAGAATTTCGAGGATAGTGATCTCCTGAGCACTACCGCTTCAAGTCTTTGTCGGAACGCTCGAATTAAGTGCGTGAATCTAACCTTGGGCATGCAAATCTTTTGACAAGGCTATATTTGTTGTGCAAATTCAAAACGACTTGAAAAGGTACCGCTAAAAGATAATATTAAGGAATAGTATGCGGTTACACTATTACCTTCAAAAGCAGTACTCTTGCGAAACCGTACCATAGTATATATTTTATTATTAATATACTTTTAATTAATTATAAAAGAAAAAAAGAATTATTTTCTAGTCCACGATAAATCGAATCCATGCTCTTTTTTATGCTTTGCATGTGTATTAATGATCAAAAATAACGCTAGTACCTGTTTCAAAAACGAAATTTACTCTTCATAGCCAAAACTGTTTAGTTCAATATAAAGTTCTAAAGAATACCAAAAGCAAAATTTAAAGGTTTCTTGTTATGTATATTGAAGTTTTTTTTACATTTAAAAAGACTTTATAGGAAAATTTTCAATTAAAAATTTTCTCTCACTCGTAACTTTTCCTTTACTTAAAATTTATGGAGGAAATATATCTCATCGAGTATCTCCAAGAAAGATAACCCAAACTGAGGATTGAAGACTGCTCTAGAAACCATAGGAAATTTACACCTTTCGGGCTGACGAGTTAAAATGGTATTCTTGCGTAAACCAACCACTGAACACATGAAAAACTGGAGTGCTATGCAGCTGGATACCATCTCACTGGGAAATTCATGTTAATGACATAGTAGACGTGCTGGCCAGGGAAGGTAATCATCAAAACCAATCGGATTCCCACTTGCTAAGGGTTCCTGGAAATACTAAATGAATCATTTAGCACTCTTTTTAAAAGTTAGTTTTGAGACACATTCATCAATACAAAAGGCACGGGTTGAGAACTTTCTAAAAAGAACAGCTCCCTCTCATAAGAAGAAAAGCTACTTGGATTCCTTGAGTTACTAACTAACTGGTCATGACTATTTAAACGAACAACTTCTCGAATAAGCCTTACCAAACATTCTCATTTTGTTCTTAGCCTCACAAATGAGACGTCAGCTGAACTTTTTTCTATTTGTCCAGTTCTGGAAAACTTGCTAGAATTTTTGGGTTTTCACCATTTTTTTAAGGAAATCCTTTTTCAACGGACAGCAAGACATACAGCCAACACAACCATGGCTTAAGATTAAAGAATATTTCTGATAAAGTTGTCCTTTACATCCTTTATTGGAAATTCAAATGATTTTCTATGCAGTTTGCAAACGAAGTTATATCAGGGCATCTCTTTCTTTTAAGAGCTTGCCCATAAACACTGTCAAAACTGCATAAATGATTAATTACATAGTACCATATTCTTTCTAAAAATATCCATAGGAAATCTGGCCTTTTTTGTTTTCGGGAAGTTTTTACCGCCTCATATTTTTCAGGGTTTAAAAACGCATCCAAAATGCTTTTTATTCTTTCACTCACAACTTTTGTGATACTAAAAATGTGTTCTCGTCTATCATGGAACTGCTGCTGAGTTAGAAGTCGATATTTGCCTATTCAATGAAGCCAGAACCCATCCTCAACCCGTCATTGGGATCGAGGTAAACAGAGTACAATAAAAATATTGCTATTGCTTGGAATATTTTAAGAGCAATGAGTACCCGATGAATCTATTATTACTTTGGCTTTCTATTATACAGAATACCTGTGTTGCCTCCCAAAACTTTGCATCATCTCAAGGAAAAAGTGTAACACCCTACTTTCTAAGTTTACGGTAATAACATTTTAAGCAATGTTTCTGCAGTTAATTCTACCTCTTCTTGTTATTCAATAGACAGCTGCCAGGGATGTATGCAAAATATTGTATAATTTTTTCACGCAACATGTCAGTTATTTCTGCTTAAAAAGACTGTCTAAATGGTTTCTTTCGCAGACACAAAGTACGAATATTTTAGAATCAGCAGAAGACCAGCCTAGAGTTAACACACCAGTGAGCATAAAATGACGGAAGAACAGCTTTGATTTGTAACACACCTGCGGTTTATAATTCACTGGGGATTAGCAATGCTTAAAAGTCTCAGAAAATTCATACCTCTTTAATCTGCGTGCTGACTGCGGGCGATATGGCTGACGAATCTTTTATTTCTTTGCCCCGGCATATCTGAGTGTGCCTCCTCGCTGCGTCTCGCGGCATGTTTTCTTCTGGCGATATATCTTGATAATGCTTCTATGACCATTTAGTTCGTGTTAACGAGGTGTAGCGTTTAATTAGGGGGAGAGCGCGCTGGGCAATTGGCAGCGAGCGCCTTAAAAACGCGAGGTCTTCGCGGAAAACAATTAGCACCCGGGCTAGCTAGGGAAGAGTTAGTAATTGTGAAAGGAAAAAAAGTCGATCTCATTCGCCAAACTAAACCGCTAGAGGATTTTCATACTATCCCTCGGCAGGAAAGAGTTTAAGTGGGATATTTTGTCATGGGCTTTATGGAGAGGTTCAAAACAGATTTCAAAGGCAGTTGGGAATTTAGTCTGTCAATCTTAATAGTTTTTCTTGTTCTTTAAAAGAAGAGGGTGTTGCATTTCTGATCAAAAAGAACCCCTTAACAGATATTTACTTAGTGACGAGAGCACTTTTATCTGGATTTCTCTCAAAATGTTACTGATTTCTTTTCTTACTTTGTAAAAATGGAGCATGAAAATTTTCGCTTATCATGATAATCGCTTATTTTGAATGCAAACGTTTACCTGAAGTTTTTCATACAAGTATAACGCAGCAGTTATTCTAAATACTACTTATCAGAAAATATTCCCACAGATTACATATTACGATTTCGAAAATATATTTTTCTAAGCATAGTTTAAAAAATTTTCATCGAATAAGTTAAGTATTGTATTTTTAATACAATATAATATGCTTAAAGTGACAGGTTTTTAGTGGGTTAGTTTTTTAGTAGGCACTTTTAGATTTTTTTAAGAGGAAGCGTTCTTTTTATTTCTCACTCTTCATTCAACCAAATCATCTACCTTTTGTTGCAGAATCAAACAAATCATCTTCACCATTTCATATCGATTTTCTAACATCTAAACAACCGTATTTTGTCATCATTTATGAGATTACAATTTTACAGCAACCATCAATAAAGAAAATTTTTTCCAACATCTACATTACTAGAATTTACCAAAAAGTAATAGCAGAATTATTTCTTTACAATTGTTAAGTAATAAAAAAAATCATTCAGTGCGAATGAAAAGTTATCAGCTTACCAAAAAATTGTTAAACCTTTTTTTCCCATTTTTTCTGGTTCACATTAATCATACGTTTTTGAGAGAATGTTAGTCAGTGTTTAAAGGTTTTTAAATCGCAATTATTTTGGATAGATGTAAAAAAACTACAAATTCATTTTTTACAGGTCAAATATTTCGTTATATCTTTAGTTTTTTTTTCATTTCTGATTCATTCGTACATTATTTCACAACTTAATAGTTTGAAAATGTGATAAAATTTTAAAAACATTTTGAAAAATATTGTCGCGTACATGGTAGTCGTATGGATTGAACACACACGTAGAGGGAATACAACGCTGTTTATTAGCACACAACACTTAGCTGATAGAACTCAGAACTGAACTCACAGGTTGAGCTACTTGCTCTTTTATCCATCAACAGAATATTCTGGAACGCCGTTCCAGGAAATTAAAGAATGTTCTAGCAACTTCTAGAACTAACAGAAATAGAATTAGAATTAAATTAAATTAAATTAAATTAAATTAAAATAATGTAGAGCTTCGAACCGGGGACCTCTTGCTCAGCAGTCCGGTGCGTTGACCATTCAGCAACAGAGTCTTTGACGGGAAAGGCTTTAAGCCACATTGCTCCCTCCTTAGAAGAACAGCGTCCCGCTGTCCTAGGTTGCCTAACTGCTAGCAACTTTTGATCTGGAACGTGTCTGTGGTCCGGTGTAATCATTCTTTACATTGGTAGGCGGATCCTCTTCACAATGGCCGTCTTCAGATGTTGAGGAATCACCGTTCGGATGTAGTGCTTGTAATTCAGGGTCGTAGTAAGGCTTCATTCTAAGAACATGAACGGTGTCTACCGTTTTCCGGCGTCTTGATGTTGGCTCATAGTCTTGGACTTCGTAGGTTACGTCAGATAATCGTCGTAACACCTGGTATGGTCCGAAGTATTTTTTAAGCAGTTTCTCGGACAAGCCTACTTTCCGAACAGGCGTGAAAATCCATACTAAATCTCCAGGTGAATAGGACACCACCCTGTGCTTGGAATTACAACGCCGACGGTCCTTTTCTTGCGCCTCTAGGGTTCGTAGTCTGGCTAAGTCGTAGTCTACGTAGTCCCTGTCTAAGTCTACGTTCGTAGTCACGTCCCTCATGCCTTGCCTCTTCGGTTTTCACGACAAGATGTTTAGTATAGTCGTTCTCCACGTCAGGGCAGAAGGGGAAAAGAGTGTCGAGCGTTGTTTCGGCTTCTCGGCCATGAAGTAAATAGAAAGGTGTGAATCCGGTTACATCCTGTTTAGCGGTGTTGTAAGCGAAGGTCACAAACGGCAGTATCTCGTCCCAGTTTCTCTGTTCTACGTCTACGTACATGGATAACATGTCGCCTAGTGTTTTGTTGAATCGCTCAGTAAGGCCATTGGTCTGGGGATGGTAGGCTGTCGTCATTCGATGACTAATGTTACACAACCGGATGATATCTGAAACAAGTCTTGATTGAAACACTTGCCCTCGATCGGTGATGATAACTCGGGGCGCTCCATGTTTTAGAAGAATATCTTCGACGAGGAACCTCGCTAATTCCGCAGCTTCAGCAGTTTTCAGGGCTTTTGTAATAGCATAGCGACTCAAATAGTCGGTGCAGACTACGATCCATTTATTTCCAGTGGTCGAATTTGGAAAACGCCCAAGGAGATCTATCCCAATGCGATGAAATGGCGCAACAGCAGGCGGTATAGGCATTAGATGACCCGGTGGCTTCTGTGGAACGGCTTTCCTACGCTGGCATTCCCGGCAGTGCATGACATATCGTCGCACATTTCGGTAGAGCTCTGGCCAGTGAAACCGCTTCCTTATTCTGTCGTACGTTTTGACGAATCCTAGATGTCCGGCCGTGGGTGCGTCATGGAAACATTGAAGAATGTCTTGACGTAGATGCTTTGGAATGACAGGAAGCCATTTCTTGCCGGTTGGATCGAAACTCTTTTTACATAGTACGTCTTCAATCAGCTCAAATTCTCCTTTCACTGTTTCGCCATTTCCTAGAGTCCGTATTAACTCCGCAAGTCTTGGATCTTTTCTTTGTTCGTCAGCAACGTTAGCAAAATCTATAGCGGCGATGACTTCCGATGGTATATTGTCTTCTTCCAATGGATTTCGGGACAAACTATCAGCGTCCTTGTGTTTCTTTCCGCTCTTGTAAACAATCGAGATGTCATACTCTTGTAGTCGCAAGGCCCACCTCGCAAGTCTTCCTGAGGGATCCTTTAGATTAGTTAGCCAACACAGCGAATGGTGGTCTGTTACGATTGAAAAGTGTTTGCCGAAGAGGTATGGTCTAAACTTGTGAACAGCCCATACGGCGGCAAGGCATTCTCTTTCAGTCGTGGAATAATTTTTCTCCGCTTTGGTTAGTGTCCGCGAAGTATAGGCAATAACTGTTTCTTTTCCATGCTGTATTTGAACCAAGACTGCTCCAATACCGTAGCCGCTGGCGTCCGTTCGCAATTCTGTTTCGGCCTTTTCGTCGTAAAGTCCCAGTATAGGGTCAGATATCAGTGCTTCCTTTAGCCGGTCGAAAGCATCTGACTGCTCACGTCCCCAACGAAATTTAGAGTCACCTTTCAGCAACATTTGTAAGGGTTGCGCTTGATGACAAAAATCCTTGATGAAGCGGTGGTAATAAGAACAGAGTCCTAGGAAACATCTGACGTCGTGCACACTTTTGGGTGTGGGAAAACACTTCACGGTCTTTACTTTATTTGGATCGGGGCGGACACCTCCTTCCGATACTAGATGTCCCAAAATCTTAATTTGTTCAGCCCCGAAGAGACATTTTCTTGGATTTAGGACAAGCCCAGCTTCTTGGATGAATTTAAGTACGACATTCAGACGTTTAAGATGGTCGTCGAAGGTCTCAGAAAACACGACAATGTCGTCTAGATAACAGAGACACATGGTCCATTTTAGGTGTCGTAGCAAGTTATCCATCATTCTTTCAAAGGTTGCCGGCGCATTGCACAGACCAAAGGGCATGACCTTGAACTCTTAAAGTCCTTCTGGTGTGATAAAAGCTGTCTTTTCGCGATCTGCCTCGTCCACTTCAATCTGCCAGTAGCCAGAATAGAGATCGATCGACGAAAAGAACTTGGCTCCTTTTAAGCTGTCTAATGTGTCGTCAATACGTGGCAGAGGGTAGGCATCTTTTTTCGTAATTTTGTTGAGCCGACGACAATCGACACAAAATCGCCAACTTCCATCCTTTTTCTTCACAAGGACAACTGGGGAAGACCATGGGCTCTCCGATGGTTGAATAACATCTCTATCTAGCATCTTTTCTACTTCCTCTTGAATAAGTCGACGCTCCGCAGGAGATACTCTGTAAGCCCTTTGGCTAATCGGTAGATGATTGCCAGTGATTATACGATGTTTTACATTTACTTTTGTTCCGGCTTTTCTTGATTGATCAAAAATTTCAGGAAACTCAGAAAGTAATTCTAAGAGTCGCTGTTTTCGTTCTACCGTGAGATCTTGGGCTAGCATTTGGGAATAGTCGACCGGAGAAGGGCTCGATTTCAACTTGGCGGCTGAGCAGGTATGCGGACTGGAGATGCAGTTCAGATACCTCTCGTCTAGAGTCTCTGCATAGCCCACACACATGCCTTTGGGAATGAACCTAGCTTCTGGTTGAGCATTCGTGACCCAGAGTTCGGCTGTACCGTCGTAAAACGTCAGGATCGTTGAGGGCATCGCAACTTCTTTGTCCAGCAGCAGTAGTCGATTTCCCTCCACTATGACGTCTGTGATCGCATTAATTTTGGGATTCGTGACAATTACTTTAGAAATAGAGTGCGGAGGTACGACGCAGTCTTGAAGGGTGTTCACTCGCCATGTCTCAGCAGATTCAGGATCTGACATCATTTCGTCAAACACTAGTTCCGATCGGCCACAGTCGACGACTGCTCTCGAGGCTTCGAGAAAATCCCAACCAAGTATAACATTGTGACTGCAGTTCGGCATAACTGTAAACTCAAAGGGACGTATTAGACCATTGATGTTTAAGCGAAGAACACATTTCCCTATTGGACGGACGTGACTTCCATCGGCGACCTTGAGGGTTATGCTTCCGTTGATTGGGAACATAATCTTTCGCAGCTGACGTCTATATTGGTCTGAGATGACAGAAAATGATGCGCCGGAGTCCACGAGTGCACGTACTGGTTGACTGTCAATGTTTAGTTCTAGATAATTCTTCGTCATCTTTGCGGCAACGGGAGGATTTTGTTTTTCAGCGGCCTCACCTCCAAGGAAGGTCGCACTGCTTAGTTTTCCTCATTTCTTCGGCCAGGTGAGACACTGGAACGTCTATACGGCGATGGGGATCTGAAGCGACGAGTAGGCGATCGACCTCGGTTAGGGCTAGGCGACAGACTTCTTTCAAACGTTCGGCTGGATTCGTCGGCGGTGTTCTGGGAGATCATGCGTCGCTGGGCTGTTTTTCCTCTATCAGCTCTGTAAGCATTAAAAATTGCTCTTCTATCCCGGCAATAGCGAACGACATGTCCGGGGCGGCCACAGTGAAAGCAAACTGGACGATTGTCGGTCGTACGCCACACGTCGGTTTTTCGGGGTAATTGTTCCTGTGCCGGCTCCGGCCTGTTATACGTCGAGTGGATGCTGCGGTTGTATGTGGGAGTCGACCTTCGGAAGCTTCCACTAGATATGGGAGCCAAAGATTTCTCAACCTCATCTCGCACAATTGCTTCTATGGTTTGTACGCCTGTTTGGGGCTCTTCAATTTGGGGTGTAGTTAATCGCTGTATCTCTTCACGGACAATTTTACGGATCAGTGAGGTTAGATCCTGTTCCTCGTCGACGGAGGCAATTGGGACAACATTCGGCAAGCGACTGAATTTCTGACGTCCTATTCGCTTTTGCTGCATTTCCTCAATGTACTGACACTGTTAACCTTTATCGTCGTGATCCGACAAATCATTGTCATGTAGAAGGAATTATAATTGTAGAGTCAACTCTTATTTCAAGAGGTTTATTAACATATTAAAATCTTGGATAAATACGTTATTTACAAAGTTTCGTTCCGACGAACGTTAAAAATACTCGTGAGAGCTGGGCTCATTCTTTCAAAGTCCCTCGAGCTCCCCGTCTGCCGTAAGCGTGTTGACCCTTCACAGTCCGACTCTATTCTTCTTTTTTTTTACTCGCGTCTCTCTTTTATGCCTCCTCTTCCCCCTTCTCGAACGACAATCGGCCTTTTTTTATCCACCATACGCAGACCACCTATTGTCGGTTTCATTGTCCACCGTTCCTACCTTAGGTGACATGCGCCGCTGTGTTTCCTTAATCATTCTAAATGAGTTCGTCCTTTTCAACTATTGCCGCACTTCCCCAAAGGTGTATATAGTTCGACACCTGTTTATGTTTCATTTGGGCACATTGAAGACGCTATTACTGACGTCCATCAATTCCACTTAGGGATGGGAGACGAGAGTCTGACATACGCCCCTTCCTTTAGAAGTGAAAAAAGTCCTTTGAGACATTTTCACGTTGGAACAACAGTCCCTGTTGATTAGAGGATAACGAGGCGCACACATGGGGTAATAACTGCGCTTTTTAACTTGTGACGGGGACGCTTTGTAGCCACAACAATACACATTTTTACAAGTAATTGACTCCATGTTTTCATCTGCATATGAGATAGCCACAACATTTACAGGTAACAAAAATTACTTTTCACACTTAGCCTTGACACAAAATTAATATTATAATTCTTGCTCATTCCTTTACTTTAACCTAAACACTAACAAATTATTTGCCTACCAATCACTTATCTTTAAAGCAAGAATTTCTCAGATAATTACACTTTTGATTCTTTTTTTTTTTTTTTTTTTTTTCACACTCATTAGGAATTTCCTGGCTTAATCTTAACCAGTTAAACTTACATATTTTAATGAAACTTCCCCAAATCTCTAGGGAATACTTAACATTAATTTAGTTCTTCACTTAAAAAAAATATAAACCAAGTGTTCATACAACAAACAACAAACAAAAATAACTATCACGTATCTTATGCACCTTAATTCTTAACACCATTATATTTACAAATTTAGTCCCTTTTTTCTTAGGATTCAAAAAAAATTAGTTATCACCAAAGAAAAAAGGGGATTCTCCAACCGTTAAGACCGGCCTAGAATTTCACCCCCACACTGGTCGTTTTCCCTGGCTAATCTAGAAATGGCATCCGCTCCTAAATGCTTTGATCCTGGCCGATGAGTTATTGTTAAATTCCATCTTTGGAGTGCTAAAGCCCACCTTGTCAGTTTTGGGCTCTTCGGAGTTGTTACTGTGAGGAATTTTAATGGGTTATGATCGGTTATTATTTCCACCTGGGATCCGTAAATCCAGTTCTCGAATTTTCTTAGCCCGAATAGGACTCCGAAAGCTTCTTTTTCTATCGGTGCCCAATTTTTTTGTGTTTCTGTTAGTTTTTGGCTAGCGAAGGCGATGGGTTTATATGTACCGTCTTTCTCTTTCTGAGTTAAACAAGCGCCTACACTTCGATTCGATGCATCAGCGTGAACCTGAAACGGTCGGGCCATGTCTGGGGTTGCCAAGGATGTTACTTGGCATAATTTTTCTTTTAAACTGTTAAAAGCTTCCTCAGCCTCTTTGTCCCAAGGTACTCGGTTCGGGATATTTTTTTTTGTCAAAGCGGTAAGGGGTAAACTCAGTTCTGCAAAATTATTTATATATGACCTATAAAAGGACATTAATCCTAATACCGAACGGACGTCTTTCTTTGTTTCAGGTCTTTTTAGTTCTCTAATCGCGGCAATTTTCGAATAATCCGGGGCATGCTTTCCCGAGCCTATCCTATGTCCTAGATACAATAATTGATTCCTGGCAAATTTACATTTATCTAGTCTAGCCGAGAAACCTAGTCTTATTAGTTCCGAAAATACTGCATTAATATGTTGTAGGTGTTCCTGCCACGAATTGGAGAATATAATTATGTCATCGATGTATGCCTGAGCATAATCCTTATGGGGTCTTAAAAAAAAATTCATGGTTGCTTGAAAAGTGCTTGCTGCCCCTACCAACCCATATGGCATGGTTTTCCATTGATAAATCGCGTTATGTGTCGCAAATGCCGTCAATTGTTTGCTACTATCCTCCATCGGAATTTGCCAGTATCCCCTTAATAGGTCAATGGTTGTGAGCCATTTGGCTTTGCCTGCTACCCATAGTAACTCTTGTGCCTGGGCCATAGGGTACGCTACGATTTTAGTGGTAGCATTCAGTGCCCTAAAGTCACAGCACAGTCTTATGCTCGCATCCTTCTTAGCCACACATACGATAGGGTGTGCTATCTCTGCACTGGAGGGTTCAATTAAGTCATGTTCCAATAATTCCTCAATTTGTCTATCTACTTCCTTTTTATATATTTCGGGCACCTTGTAACAGTGGGGTTTCTTCCTTGGTAACCCTGGTATTAGTTCAATTCTATGCGGGTGTACCAAAGCCGGTTTAATTTTTCCTGAAAATAAACCCTTATATTTTTCTAATAATTTTTTTATCCCTAATTTCTCGTTTTCTGATAGATGTGATAGTTCTACTTGCGTGTTTAGCGTCTCAAAGGGTTTAAAATCTACCTTAATGGGGACATTTTCAACTTCCCCAAACTCCTCCTCTCCTTCGAACATTATGTTCAGGGCGTTGATTCGACTCACGAACTCTTTTATCTTATTTTGATGTACCTTACATTTAGTCCCATCTCGTAATTCCACAATATACGTATGTGGGGGGTTATGTTTAATTATAGTTCCTGGCCCTTTCCACCGAGCAAATAACTTATTGGTCGAATCTGCTATTAATACGATAACTTGTTCCCCCATTTTATATCTTTTGTTGCTAGATCTCAGATTGTAGTAGTGAGCCATTTTTTCCTGTTGAATTTCGGCTATTGCTCCCGCTTCCCTTGCGGCTTTTTCTAGTCTGTTCCCTACCTCTTGTAGGTATTTAGAAAGAGGTTTCGTGTTCAGTTGTGTACTTCCGTTCTTTCCCATCCAAGTGTTTTTTAAAATTGACAATGGCCCTTCCGGTTGCCTTCCATACAACAATTGGAACGGAGCAACTCCCGTCGTACCGTTGGGAACTTCTCGATATGCCCATAACAAGTAAGGTAGTTGTTTGTGCCAGCCTCTCTTGTCCTCTCTTATAACGTGATGGATCATGTTCTTTAATACCTGATTAAATCTTTCAACTAGCCCATTTGCCAGAGGATAAAGAGGGGTTGAAAATCTCGGGCTCGATCCTAGCCTCTTTTCGAATTCCTGTGTGAGTGAGGCATTAAAGTTTGTCCCATTATCCGAGGCAATGACACTTGGAATACCCGTTCTGGTAAATATTTCTAATAACGCTTCACACGTTGCTTTAGCTGTTAGTGATTTAATTGGGATTGCCTCCGCCCACCTAGTGTGTTGGTCTACTAACGTTAGTACATATTTGTGTCCCGCCGAGCTAGCCGGATCTAATGGTCCGATCAAATCAATATTTACGATTTGGAAAGGAAGTTCTGGCCTAGCCACTGGCACAATCGGCGTTCTATCTGCAGTCCTAACCTTTCTCCTCAATTGACATCCCTCACAACTGTTACAATAATCCTTTACCTCCTTACTTAATCCCTCCCAATAAAAAGAGTACCGAATTCTTTCTATTGTCTTTTTTGCTGCCATGTGCCCTCCAAATGGTGAGTCATGGGCTAATCTGAGCACTTCTAGTCGTTTTTCTTTCGGAATTACTAACTGTCCGACAGTTTCTCCCAAAACCTTTTCTTTATGAAATAATAGCGAATCCATAACATAGTAATTTCCTTTTCCCATTCTCGCCATGTCCCACTCCCGTCGTAAAGTAGGACATGTCTCCTGTTGTTTTTTAAATCTCTCCACTGAGTCTTTCTCGTGATCTAACCTATTATTTCTACCCTCCTCCTGAGTATCTATACCCTCAGCCATATTTTCCTTTATTTCACTTTCCTTCTCTTTTGTTACTTGCGAACATGCCCCTACTTGCGAGTTTCGATCCTGCTCCCTTAGCTTTGCCACTGTGCCGGGGGGAATAATCATCTCCTCACCCAACGAATCCACCACCGCACATAACAATTCTCTATGAACTACGTTCATATCCTCGTTACCTAGTGGTAACCCCACGGCAATTTTCTTCAACGGTGCTCTAATTGCACTACCGAACGCTGATCTGAGTATAATATTGGCTTGGGTTCCTACCTCATTTTGGCCTAAAATATCCGTACGGACGACTGTGATCTCAGACCCACTATCCACCAGAGCCCTCACCTTTCGCCCATTTATACTAATCGATATATATTCTAAGGGTTGCATCTCTAAAGACGGACTTTCTTCTCCCTTCATATTCACGCGCGCGCATACCGCATTTCCTACGACCTCCTCGTCTGGACTGGTTTCTTCCTCATATCGTTCACTACCTAGAATTATTTGTTTTAGGTCATACATTGTGCTATTCGGAGGGACCACTTCCTTAAGCTCTGTAGCCAGCTTAATTAAATCGGCCTTACGTCCCTTCCCCAAGAATGCCATTTTTAGACTCAACCACGATTAACAATTAGGGGGTGATTTTCCTTTTATCGTTATATAAATATCACCCTTTAACTTTGGTAGTTAACAAATCGTCTCTACGCTTTTGCTATTATAACAAAATACAACCAACTATACTTATCTTGAACTATTTACCTCAACAATTATGATAATTCTACGAGCATTTAACTACTATAATTATAAATCACTTTCACTAATAACTAGTACGAACACTTGTACACATTTCCCGTTATACAAAATAACACTTTTTCACTTTTAAATTATTATTCCATTTACCAAAATTCAATAACTCAACAAATTACTTCCATCATTATACACATGAATCAACACTTCAAAACTTATCAAAAATAACTCGATTCCTTCAACTAATTACTACCGCTATCTCATACACAGGGAGAAAAGATAGAATCACTTACCCCTTTTTCACCTCGATGAAAAACTGTCACTCTAATCTTTCTCCGCTGCCGCCCTTTGATCACAGTTCAAGAGAGTTCAGTATATAACCACGTCGTTGATGCACACTTTACTCCGACTTTGAATTTCTCCTGTCCAAGGATTCTGCTCCCGTTTCTTGACCAGTTGCCGAGTAAATATCTGTCGCTGAAGTCGTGCCCAGTAGACTCGTTCGGAATCCAACTTCTCTTGAAACTGCGTCTCCTTGAAGATCTATCACCACTCTCGTACTCTAGATCATCTTTTTCTGATACCTTCCGTATCGCTGGGGTCCTCCCACGTTCTTTAATTCGACTACGCCAATGTTAACCTTTATCGTCGTGATCCGACAAATCATTGTCATGTAGAAGGAATTATAATTGTAGAGTCAACTCTTATTTCAAGAGGTTTATTAACATATTAAAATCTTGGATAAATACGTTATTTACAAAGTTTCGTTCCGACGAACGTTAAAAATACTCGTGAGAGCTGGGCTCATTCTTTCAAAGTCCCTCGAGCTCCCCGTCTGCCGTAAGCGTGTTGACCCTTCACAGTCCGACTCTATTCTTCTTTTTTTTTACTCGCGTCTCTCTTTTATGCCTCCTCTTCCCCCTTCTCGAACGACAATCGGCCTTTTTTTATCCACCATACGCAGACCACCTATTGTCGGTTTCATTGTCCACCGTTCCTACCTTAGGTGACGTGCGCCGCTGTGTTTCCTTAATCATTCTAAATGAGTTCGTCCTTTTCAACTATTGCCGCACTTCCCCAAAGGTGTATATAGTTCGACACCTGTTTATGTTTCATTTGGGCACATTGAAGACGCTATTACTGACGTCCATCAATTCCACTTAGGGATGGGAGACGAGAGTCTGACAGACACCATTTACTGAAATCGACTGTCGTTTTTATCTCCTTAGTTAATAAGGCCTGGTACACCTCTTCTGCGATGCCCTTCATTAAGTGGGACACTTTATCGTCTTCTGACATGGCCGGGTCAATTTGGTTGCAGAGTCCTAAAACGTCTTGGATATAAGATTGTGTAGCTTCCCCAGCTCTCTGCGCTCGGCATTTTAAGCAATCCTTAGCTCGCCGTATATATAGCTGAGAGTCACCAAAAGTTTTTTTCAGTTCTCTTTCGAAGTCGTCCCATGAATTCAGCAGATCTTCGTTATTTTCAAACCATATTTTGGCGGTCCCATCAAGGAAAAAGTAGACGTTCGCAAGACATAGAGTATCATCCCATTGATTAAATTTTGATACTCTAAGGTATTCTTTTAACCACTTGGTTGGATCTTGTCCAGGATCGCCTCTAAAAATTGTCGGCTTTCTCGGTTCCCTAATTAGTGCTGGAGACAGCAGGACGGTTTGTGGCTTGACTTCTCCTTCAGGCATTGCCGGGAATCGCTTTCGTGGAGCGGCTACGTAAAGACCGTATTCCGGAGGAAGATTTAAAAGTCTACGGCCTCTTCGTATTTCTTCTGCTTCCAGACTGAACTGAGTACCCGGCGCCTCCACCAAAGATGTCGCGCAGATGGTAGTCGTATGGATTGAACACACACGTAGAGGGAATACAACGCTGTTTATTAGCACACAACACTTAGCTGATAGAACTCAGAACTGAACTCACAGGTGGAGCTACTTGCTCTTTTATCCATCAACAGAATATTCTGGAACGCCGTTCCAGGAAATTAAAGAATGTTCTAGCAACTTCTAGAACTAACAGAAATAGAATTAGAATTAAATTAAATTAAATTAAAATAATGTAGAGCTTCGAACCGGGGACCTCTTGCTCAGCAGTCCGGTGCGTTGACCATTCAGCAACAGAGTCTTTGACGGGAAAGGCTTTAAGCGGCAATATATTAAGTACTATTTTATTTGTTTACTTTATCTTATAAAACTTTCAAAGCACTACTAATAATAAAAAAATACTTTAACACAGTTTTTTTAATTTAAATATTATATCGCAATATGTATTTTATGTCATAAATTTTACCCATTATATCTTTATTATGGTTCTCACCTTATAACATTTTCTTCAGATATTTTACTACGGATTACTTTTATCTCTCTAAAAAGTCTGAATCATCCCTATTTCGTATTATTTATATAATGTTCCTTAAAGTATAAACTTTTTCTCAGAAAGATTCCTTAGTAAGATTATGAAAGAATAAAACCAGCTTTGTGCTAATTAATACAATCAGCTTCAAAATTATAATACAATTTACATATATTTTATATTATTCCATTGCAATTCCATTTCATTAAGATGATATTAGTATTGTGAAGATAAAAGGTTGATATCTCATATTTTATATGGTCACACTATTACTTTTTTTCTAAGCCTGAGTATTCAGTTGCTTACATAGATATGATTTACTAAACCCCTAGAGACAGTAGTATATTAGCATCTTTCCATATTGAAAAGTGCAATTAATATATACTCATAATTTTTATTTTTATTCTTTCGTAATTTGATAGATCAATCCCAAAAACTTTAAAATAGCTTTTATATCTGTAAAGTTTCAATAATTAGCTCACGTTTTTCTTTAGTTGACTTCTAAAAGACTTGGCTGCTGACACCTGCACTAAATCCAGATATTCAAATTCAATTCATATTTCACTTCAGAAAAGTTGAGGAAATGTATCATATTTGTCTTATAGAACTGTTTTTAAATATCATGCCATAAAAAAGAAGGTCTTATACTCAACAGTCAACGTTTCATTCTCTGTGACAGCTTGTCCATATATGAAACTCCCATGTGAAATAATTAATATAGTGTAATTGAACATGAAAGTATTAAACACCAGAGCTTTTGTGTAAAAGAGAAAAATATTTTACAATAAAATTCATTTCATTCTAGAAATTACATGTTCGTTTCTGAACTTCCTTTTAATGTATGCTTTTCGTATTAGATACTTTTAACAAAGATATCACTAATTAGAAGAGTAAATGATCTAGAATAACATTATGGAAAGATAGTAGTAGAATTTGGTTTAGAATTGATAAAACTATGAAAACAATTTTTTCCACTATCACTTTACTGCGAAATAGAATTATTAATAAATGTGGGAAGTCACTAAACTTGCTAAATTACGTAAGTAAAAACTTGTTAATGTGTAATAAAACACCAAGAAACTAATTTTTCTGTTATAAAAATGATTTTGTTGTGGTCAGAAAAGAAAACCTCTCTTCTGCTGTTTGAGCACCTTATTATCTTCAGAGTAAATAGCATATTCTTATAAAATTATAAAGCATTTTAAAGAGGGAAGAAAAATAACCCGAAAAAAGTTCAAATAAAGATATGTATTACTTTTTTCTTTTATTTCTGGGAAAGAGAAAGCATAATATCAATTCATTACATTCAGCCATTTCATTGCGTTCAGAACTCAAAACCCAGCTACTCCCTCTTCCTGAAATATGATATCACGTTACAACTATGTATTGGTACAAGACTGTTCTATATCACAGTAAATAATTTTGGTCATTTTCTAACGAAACTAAAACCATATGATACAGCCACAATTTTTCAATTACAAAGCACGGATTGTGTGCTTAGAGAGTCAGTTTTCAGAAACCAAAATCTCTCTCTCTCTTTCTCTCTGATTCTGGTCTATACACGTACACACACACTATATATATATATATATATATATATATATATATATATATATATATATATATATATATATATATATATATATATATATATATATATTTATATATATATATATATATATATATATATATATATATATATATATATATATATATATATATATATATATATATATATATATATATATATATATACTGGTGTAAAATATTAAGAGAATTTGCAGACCTGGTCGATTATCTTTAGAACTACTGTACCGATTTTAATGAAATTTGATATGTACATACATTGATAGAATACAAAACAAATAACCATTCAATAATTGTAATACACACGCATGATCGTGCGTAACACTCGTTGGAGTCGGAAGGTATGAAACAGCGGTTGCAGAATAAACAAAAAAATGGGTTAATAAATGGTGTTATTTTGCAGAAATCGGTTAATTTCAAATTGTAACAGTAAAAATGAGTAACCACCAACGTTTAGATGATGGAATGAGGTGGCGGATTGTGGGGAAGCTAGAAGCAGGCCAATCTCAAGTCCAAATTTGTAGAGAGTTCAATTTAACGCCCAGCGTCGTGTGTAACTTATGGAAACAATTCCAGGATACCGGATTCATCGAGAGAAAGCCTGGCAAGGTCGTCCAAGAGCCACGACGGCCAGAGAAGATCGCCATTTGTCGATTATAGCGAGGCGTAACAGGAGTGCTACAGTTTCTCAGCTCCCTCGTGACTTGTATGCAGCCACAGGAACCCGTGTATCAAGGGTGACTGTTTCCGAAAGACTTCATGAGAGAGGGTTGTTTGCAAGAAGACCTGCTGTTTGCGTCCAGCTCACTTCTACGAACTGGAGAATCCGTTTATCACGGTGCAGAGAGCATATAGATTGGAGTATGGATCAATGGGCGATCGTTCTCTTCACTGATGAGTCCCGGTTCAGCCTAAACACCGATTCTCGACGTACATTCATATGGAGAGAACCAGGGTCCCGCTACCTACCCTCCATTGTCCGCGAAATCGACCATTATGGCGGAGGAGGTTTAATTGTCTGGGCAGGTATCATGTTGGATGGCCGCACACCTCTCCATGTCTTTGAAAGAGGCACTGTGACTGGTATAAGGTATAGGGATGAGGTCTTGGAGCCCTATGTTCGCATTTTCAGGGATGCAGTTGGCCCTGAGTTCATTTTAATGGACGATAACGCGAGGCCACATAGAGCTCTTCTGGTCGACGAATTTCTAGAGAGTGAGGATATTCGCCGGAGGGATTGTCCAGCCAGATATTCAGACCTTAACCCTATAGAGCATGTCTGGGACGCTTTGGTGAGGGCAATTGCAACTCGCAACCCCCCTTCGAGAACCATCCAGGGAATGAAAACAGCGTTGCTGAAAGAGTGGGACCAATTGCCACAGGAAATGATAAACTGCCTTATTTCAAGTATGAAATCACGCTGCGAGACCTGTATAACTGTAAGAGGGGACCATACCTCCTATTTACCCATCTATTAACCCATTTATTTTTATTCTGCAACCGCTGTTTCATACCTTCCGACTCCAACGAGTGTTACGCACGATCATGCGTGTGTATTACAATTATTGAATGGTTATTTGTTTTGTATTGTATGAATGTATGTACTTATAAAATTTCATTAAAATCTTTACAGTAGTTCTAGAGATAATCGACCAAGTCTGCAAATTCTCTTAATTTCTTACACCAGTGTATATACACACAGTCGATCCCCGTTCTAACGAACTTCCAGGAACCAAAGGTTTTGTTCGCTATATCCGAACCGTTAAGAAAAATGCTAGAGTTCCCAAAATGTATAACTCATTAGTTGCAATGTGTATTCAATAATGATGTATTAAAAAATGATAAAATTATTAGATGATAAATTTATTAATGAATTAAATAGACTAAAATCGTTTACATTAAACTAACACAAAACTAATTAAATTAGATACAATAGGAAAATGGCGGAACCACAATTTTCGTCCGTTATATACCGGGTTCGCTATAACGGGGTTCGACTGTGTATATATATATATATGACACACACGCATACACACACATATATTGATAATGACATGTGACAGCATAATTGATATCATATGTATCGTTGATTGGTTAAAGTTAAGACTTAGACAGTTTAATCATTTTGATAATATGGAACTTTTATTTCACCATACAATGTCTTTCCAGATTTATATTTATTGATACAGCTTCTAGAGATAACATGCAAATAAAAAATCACTACTTTATTATTAAGACTAAGGCCGTCTGCACACGAAGCAACTCAAAAGAAACTGATAACTGACTCCAATCACAAACCAGTCCGTGATGAGTCATAACCTATGTAATTGAATGGAGCCACGCACACGGCGCAACTGGTTACAAACCCGTCAGCTCGTAACCTATGTAATTGAATGGAGCCAGGCACACGGCGCAACTGGTTACAAACCCGTCAGCAACGCGTTGACGGGTTTGTAACCAGATGCGCCGTGTGCGTGGCTCCATTCAATTATATAGGTTACGACTCATTACGGACTGGTTTGTGATTGGAGTCAGTTATCAGTTTATTTTGAGTTGCTCCGTGTGCAGACGGCCTTAGTATTAAGACTAAGTATCCACAAATCCTGGAATAAGAAATATCCTAGATTTGGGAGCATTTGCATATGCGTTATTAGATATATTGGGCTGGAATACAACTTTAGATTCAAAACCCATTTATGTTTCATACAAACCTTGTAGTCTGTGCGTACCCAAAGTCTGAGCGTACTTCAATCCATAGTTCAAATAATTTTAAACACGAAGCAAAGTTTATGCGTGCTGTGCCATTAGAAAAATAAGTCATCCCACGTGAACAATCTGTGATTGGAAGACGTCACCATCAATCTTGATTTTACATTTATATTCTACTTGTGAGCGAACTTTTTACTTACATTTATTCACAAATACGTACTTAGCAGTTTGAAAATGCAACAGATGAGTCATTAGCATAGTAAAAAGATCACAGGAGGTGTGGGATTTTTTACTTGAAACATCCCGTCGAGGCTAAAATATTTCGGATTCTTTACTTTTGGATAAAAAACGATCAGGCTTTGTACAGATATTGAATGCATCCACACGATTATGTTCATGGAGATAAATATGTTAAAAATACTTAAGTATTTATGGATTGGCCCAGGTAATTAGTTTTGTTTAAAACTTTGAGATTTGCTGCGCTTTTCTCAGGATACACTGTTAACCCACTATAGCTTGAAAAATACTTGAGTAATCATTATCCTCGTTAACCCTCGTCATGAATTGATAATGATATTTATTGGTAACTTTTCCAGGGATTAATATGTTTCAATTCAAAGAAGAGATACATTTTTATTGACTATCCACTAAGGCCAGGATTCAAACCTTAGTCCCTAACAGTGCCACTAATCTGTCAAACGAATTATCCTGACGATATGAAGAACTGCATATATTTATTTCATATGTATATATTTATATCCCTTTCTACCTTTTCTTTGTAAAGCCAATAAACTCAGGGTGCTGGTTATACATTTTCTTCTTTTTAATCAACCATTCAACATTCTACGGTATAGCTGAATTTCGCTTGTCTATGATTTATATGTTGTCTAATTGTTATTATCGTCCTTTCCATTCGTCGGACGCCACTGTAACGAATGCAGTGACAGCAGTGAACTTGAGGCTGTGTCTCCGAATCTCAAGGCTGTAAAGAACCCTCATTTTACTGGAATACTGTTCCACACAAGTTGATTTATTTATTTATTTATTTATAATTATCACCATATTAATGCTAAATTATTTTTCATTTGACTTAAAATCTTAATTTATTCAATAATTTTCAAATAAATTCTTACTTAATTTTTGCCTCTAATAAGTGCTCCCTTATTCATTGGCTTAAAAATCGCTACTTTATTATTAAGACTGAGTATCCCTTACCCATAATGCCTGGGGCCAGAAGTGTCCTAGATTTAGGAACACTTGCATATGTGTCATTAGCTATATTGGGATGGAATACAAATTAAGATTCAAAACCCATTTATGTTTCATACAAACCTTGTAATTAAAGTCTGAATATATTTAAAAAATTTCTTCAAATGATTTTAAACAAGAAGCAAAATTTGTGCGTGCTGTGACATTAGAAAAACAAGTCGTCCCGCGTGGACAACCTGCGATTGCTAGACATCCCCATCAATCTTGATTTTACATTTATATTCTATTTGTGAGTGATTTTTTACTTACATTTATTTACATGTAGCAGTTTAAAAATTCAACAAATGGGTCATTAGCATAGTAAAAATGCCAAATGAGGTGTCTATGTGATTTAAGTATATGACTTTTTTGCCATGTAGACTGTTTTCCTAATGTAACAAATAAGGAATCGGATCCGTATATTAAAAAAAAATATTAAAAATAATTTTCCATCTGTCAAAGCAAATAAATTAATGCTGCCCTTTTTCCAAGATGAAATATAACTTCCGTTCCTTCTTTTGATATCTATGTAGGGAAGTTCTTAAAACAATCGGCAATTACACGCTTTCGCGAGATACTATCTGCGTTTTTCTCTTAACATTTTCTTGACATTTTTAAATTCAAGTCTCATAATAGCAAGCAGATGTCGAGCGAGCAATAAAGCCTCAATTATTTATACTTCCTAGATGCCAACAGTAGCATAATTCATATGCGTGAATATCTATGAAATTATCTCAAGTTATTTTATCTTATTCATGTTAAAAAAACAGAAATCTGGCTTCTCTGAATTATCGCTATACAGAAAAGAAGCTATTATTAGACTACTTGCAGCTTTTGTACGATATGCTCGCTTCAATGAAAGCTAGTAAATATTGATGGCAAAATAACATATTATGAAAACTCTTCAAGCAACTTATTATGCAATATAATATTTCCATTTAATAGGTAATAACCCATTTATGAAATTGAATAAAATATTATATAACATAATGTGTGTCAACAGTAGTAATTCATATGTGTGAATATCTATGAAATTATCTCAAATTATTTTATCTTATTAATGTTTTAAAAAAAGAAATCTGGCTACTTTGAATTATCGTTATTCAGGAAAGAAGCTATTTTTAGACTACTTGCAGCTTTTATATTATACACTCGCTTCAATGAAAGCTAGTAAATATTGTTGCCAAAATAACATATTAATACATACTCTTCAAGCAACTCATTATGCAATATAATATTTCCATTTAATACGTAGTAAGCCATTCATTAAACTGAATAAAATTTTATATTACATAATATGTGCCAACAGTAGTAATTCATATGCGTGTATATCTATGAAATTATTCCAAGTTATTTTATGTTATATTAAAAAAAAAAGAAATCTGGCTACTCTGAATTATCGTTATTCGGGAAAGAAGCTATTCTTAGACTACTTGCAACTTTTATGCGATACTCTCGCTTCAATGAAAGATAGTAAATATTGATACCAAAATAACATATTATGCTTGCTCTTCAAGCAACTTATATGCAATATAATATTTCCATTTAATACGTAATAACCCAATCATGAAATTGAATAAAATATTATATTACATAATATGTGCCAACAGTAGTAATTCATGTGTGTGAATATCTATGAAACTATATCAAGTTATTTTATCTTATTAATGTTAATAAAAAGAAATCTGGCTACTCTGAATAACTATCGTTTTTCAGAAAAGAAGCTATTCTTTGACTACTTGCAGCTTTTGTACGATATACTCGCTTCAGCGAAAGCTAGTAAATATTGATGCAAAAATAATATATTACGCATACTCTTCAAGCAACTTATTATGCAATATATTTCCATTTAATACATAAGGTTGCAAATTGAAATTATATATATTTGTTTTTGGAGTACTGGTAGCGCCACCTGGCTTCATCGCGTTTTGCGCGAAGCGTGTGTATTTTAGTTGTGCTCTTGAACGAATAAAAACCTGACGCTTGAATTCTTGGTGATTTAATATTTCTTGAATTATTGGATATGTATTTCTTTAATTTTCTTCACATAATAACACATTCATGAAACTGACTAAAATATTATATTACATAACATTTGAAGAACGACACATGTAAGATTTTGTGAAAATAAGTATTTTTAAAGAACTATTTCTAATTTTTCCCCTGTAAATTCTTATTTAGTCTGTACAAACAGTCTCTCATTGGATAATTATACTGAAAGGGAAAACTATTGTGGTTATACTTAGTCGTTGAAAAAGTTATGAGCGCGGGTGTACTCCAATAGGAAAACTTATCAGTAACTAGCGTTGCAAAAAGCCTAGCTGACAAGTGCTTCATTCTTTTTAAAGGCATTTCTTTATTTCCAAGCACATTTCAGTCAAGAGGAATTAAATATGAATACAAAATTTTTTGAAATTTTGTAAAATGATGTACATATATAATCATTAGATTACATTAGGGTTTTTCCATTTCATCTTAATTAAATCTCACCGTATTCATTAATATTGTAAAAATTTCTTGATCAATGTAAAATATAAAGGGAATGTATTAAGTTTGAAAATAACATAGCTATCAAAGTTAACCTATTATAACAGTTCTTTGATATAAAAAAATCCTGATTTTCTATACACAAAATTCCTAATTTGCCATAAGAATTTCCTAAATAAAAAACAGTCTATTTAAAAATAAAGGTTACACCTATACTTCGCTAAACGGCCGCTCAATGTTTCTTTATACGACAACTATATTTCATTATTAAAGTGATGATGGCAGCATATTATAGCTTAGTGATTCTTCATGTTAATGTTTCTCATGATATTAAAACAGTTTTTAAACATTTTATTTTATGTTTTTTATTATATGTATACTTATGTGCATATGATTTCTTATGTTTTTTCTTTATATGTTTATTCTTTGAATTTCTGTTATTATTATTTTTAAATTTCTGTTAACTTCTTATATTGTTACATTGTTTTGTACTTCTATTTTTAATGTAAGCATTTTTATAGGAAATAAAAAGAATAAAATGCTTTATGAACTAAAAACTATATTATTTATAAAAAACTGGAACAGATCCAATTAAATTTGTATGGGTTTGTATCAAAATAATTGATTCGTTATACGGCTTTTCGCTTCACGGCCAAACCTTTCCGGAACGTATCTAGGCCGTAAAGCGAGGTGTGGGTGTATTTTTTTTTAATTCCCTACAAAATACAGTTAAAAAATACCTAATAAATGAAGCATTATATTTTAATGTGATGTCACCTTAAATTAGGTCTGAACTACTGATAAAATGCAAATTCACACAGTAAAACATACGGGACACCCTTCAATATTCCAATAAATTTACTTTTATAGTGTGCGCACGAGTTACTTGCCTGGAGGGGGGAAAAAGGCGTGGATATGGAACAGTTTGCTCACGATGTTGAAAGCTATATGTTATCATGTATAAAACTATAGTATTTCCCTTTCTCACTTAAAACCTATATACTCTGACTTACATGCTCTGGCTAAATTTACTGAAGCCTTCAATTTACTTGAACAATAATTTAGGGCGAAATTAAGTTCTGAAAATTCAAAGAAATTCTTAAATATAGAACTGTATCACAAGGATAATAAAAAAGACAAGACTGGGTGATTCTCACTGTAGAGCTTTTAGAGGAATTTTTAAATTTTATATCTTGCTTTACCTGTACGGTGATCTCATAATAAAGAGGCCAACATAATCGCAGAGTAGAAAAGTGAATGTACTCAAGACAAGTGCTTCCGCATTGAAAAAAAATTATATCTTGCTATTTAAGAATTACGTCTTCCCAATTCGTAGAGATAAATGTGGAGATTTCATCAGTGATTAAACTCTACCGTTCGTTAAGGCTTCTGTGTAATAACCCTATTGGATTCACTCACCTCAATGTTAACCTATGGAGAAAATGTGTCCAGGGATTGCCGACTTGGATTTACAGATTTAAAAAAAATTGTACTCTGTAATAAAGAAAGAAATTTTACACCTTGGGGCATTTTCGTTTTTTTTAATGCAAATAATATTTTTTAATTTAAATTATTCGGGGGCGGGGGAAATCTGATATAGTGTGTTTTGAACGCTCATAAATTATTTTTGTGGACGAAATTTATAAAATAAACCCTGTTGCAAGGTGCAGAAAAGAACAGGCTGTCTGGGTGAAAATGCCATTTTTGTTTGATTATCAGCATTTATGTAGGTGTAAATAGTAGACAATTTTTTTCCATAGGTTAACATTAAGGTGAGCGAATCCAATAGGGTTAGTACACAGCACCCTTAAGTAGAAATTTAAAAGACTATCAATACAAAACCAAAAACTTGCAACAATAGTGGAATTTTGTTGGGAACTTTTTCACTTATTTTATACCTCACTGTAAAATTATAACAAAGAAGAAAGCCTTGCTGTTAAACATTTGAAGACGTTACCACAATGAACTTATTCGACGTTCTAATTCATTTTTTGTAGCATAAAAAAACTGTGATGCAGGAGACAAATAATTATTATTTTGAAACGTATTTTAGATAAACGGGATTTAGGACCTGACACTAAACACCAATGGCTGCAATAAACTGAAATTTCATTTTGTTGCTGTATCACAAAATCAGAGCTAATATCTGCATCTGTGGAACTGCATGAGACAGAATGCCGGAATAATTTTTAAAAGAAATCTCGTAACTACATGATATTTTCAACAAATACATAGATTCTTGGGTGTCATGCAAACTAAAAAACATTGCATTAGATGTGACATGATAGAATTTTAACTGTATTAATGAAACTATTAAAAAATATTAGAAAATATTGCAGTGCTTTTTTCGCTCTCTTCTCTTAATAAAAGAATTATTTGTCTTCAGATTATACTAATTTATTCCTTGAAATTTCTCCAACGTTACAGAAGAAACCACGAATTATTAAAAAATACATTTATGTGTAACATTTGTTTGAATGTTGTGTTATTTAGAGCTGTATGATTTAAATCACAACCAATGCAATAATAAAATTTCATTGGCATTTGTATAATCCAAAGATATAAATTAATAAAAATGCACCTCGATGCATTTATGAATGTACAGGATATTATAGCAGAATGGCTAAAGAGGAATTGGTTTTATGTTACACTCTACAGTCCTATCATAACTTTAGTGCTTTGAGGGAAATCAGTTTTATTTATAAGACGCGAAATAGAAGATAGCTAAAGTAATGCCACCGAAATTATCTGTACTCTATAGGTTCAGTGTTTTTATGTAATATAGCCGAGACTAAATATACGATATCAAAAGCACCACAGAAATATGAAAATGAAAGGCCAGTTGAGATAGCTAATAGGTACTTACAAATACTACAAATTTGGTCAAAAAGTAAACAAGGATATGTGAAAATCTATGAAGTGAATTTTTTGACAAAAAAAAAATTCTGTACTTAATTTTAATATCAACAAAAATTGAAATTTTGTCCCGATAGTGATTTTTAGCCAATAAATTGAAATACATTTGCCACTAGATCAAATAAACCTGCCCTTTATGATGCATCATTAGGGATACGTAAATTTCGCATAAAAAATATCGAAATTTCGCAGCAACAAAAAATACAGTACATAAAATTTTGCATTTATTCGCAAAAAAATATAAATTAAAAATTTTCGCTGTTATTAAAAAAATTACATATTTACTTACTTGTATAGGTAGGTATCAAAATTCTTAGTTAAAAGCTAAAATTTAGTAGTCTCCACATTCTGTTTCTTAAGTCTTTGCCTTCTGTCATCAATTACTATGTTGTACATACTAAAATATCTGAGCATTTACTCTGTTAACAGGATTATAGAGGTTTTGTATAGCTTTGTATAGCCTTTGCAAATTTAAGGTAGCAGCATTTCGTTGCAATTAAAATCTGTATAATATAAACAGGAGTCTCTTAATTAACTACTGTAAATAGCTCAAATACCCTTGACTTCAGTGCTCAAGAGATGTTCTTAAATCTACTAAATTGTTCCACAAAACTTGATGGTTAATTTTTACAGTTAGATTTTCAGGTTTGACTCGGGTAAGGACAAACTGTCCGGGTGAAATTCGGAGCAAATCCGAAGGAGAGTGAGATTTCTCAGTTAAAGACCGCGGATGGTCTTACTTAAGCAATTATGTTAATAAATTATTAGTATTACTACCTAATTTTGTTTAAAAAACCGTTTTTCACCGAGTTTTCGCCAAAAAGTATTAAAAAAATAATTTTCGCAATTATTCACTCGTATCGGCAAATTTCGCATTTATTCGTATCTATTTCGTAAATACGAAAATTATGTATTCTTGAGCATCATTAAAGAAAAAAAGTATTATACCAAAGATAAGGCCCTATATTACAGCCTTACCCTGTTGTAATACAGCTTTACCCTGTATTACAGCCCTTACGTTAACATGCATACATATGCACTATTAGTACTTCCCCTGGAGGAATCATCACTAAGAGCTGCACGAGTCGGTAGTATCAAAGGCACGAGCTCATTTGGTGACGTCGTGTAATGACTTTAATTGGAGCAACACGGTCGCTCATTGAGCAAGATGACACATTAGAATGTCGTTACGATTAAAGCTTATAAACACTGTGTGTGGAATACTTGGAAGAATTAATGGACCCCTACATTAAAGAATTCCAGTGGATGGTCCATTAGAAGGCCTATGATTAAAAAGAAATTAACATTACAATAAACCCACGGCTCCTAATGGACACGTTCATAAGAGGAACTAATTGGCCGTCCCCTCGCGTGTTTTATTTACTGTACACTTTCTTTCTTAGACAACATAGGACTTATCTATATCAATTCACAATTTTTTTGGATGAATGGAACAGAACTGAACTTCGGTGCGTGGTGGAAAAACCGAAGTGGGATAAAAATGCTCACACCCATAAAAATAAACTGATAAAAATTGAAATTTTTCAAACGTGACGTGATATTTATGCATGAAATAGGGACTGTAGAAAAGCAAGTGCAAGAGTAAAAACGTGTAAGGAAAAGTTAAAGTTAGTATATTTAAAGATACAGCCTTTTGATAACAACTCACGAGTTTTCACCTCATTTCATGAAAAAGAACAAGAAATAAAAAAGAAAAATAATAATTACCACATTACATCCGTTTGGAAAACACAATATAAAAATTTGCTGGGGCAGAAAGGAGTTTTCTATCGTTAAAGAGAGTTAAATATAGAAAGGCAAAGGGACTAGCAATCTGTCTACAGGTACATTTTTTTTCAGGACTGTGTGTTGGTCGATTAAAAAATAATCATGTATGTAACAATTATATGAGCGTATAACAATTATTCTTGTGCAAATTTTCTTATACAACATGAGTTTCAAATTCAAGCCCAATAATTTAAGATGCGGATTCTTATCGTATTTCGCTCACTCCAACAACATCATATCTCAACAACATCATATCTTCAACAACATCATATCTCAAAAAACGTGATTTTTCGGGAGAGTGATTTTAAAGTTTAAAAATAGAATAGAGTGCATTAAAAATAAATATTAATTCTGCTCTGTAGCAGCTGAATATTGCGCGGTGAGATATGACGACCTTGCAGGAATATACTACTCTTTCAGGGCATTCTGAAAACAGACATAACTAAAAATCGCCGATTTTTGAGATATGACGTTGCTGAAAGGAGTGAGCGATTTGTTCGTGTCTTTCTCTGGTTACGCAAGCATGTAGAAAGCTTGCTTATGGAGAAAAGTTTAACAAGATGTAATATAGTACTGCAGTTATCATTTGGGGGTAAATACTTCTAAATATTACGAGGAACATATGACATTAATACACGCAGGTTATGTTTTTTAGGTCTGACATTATGAATCTTACGGCATGAAAAAATTGTCATTCATCTCATAACTAGTACTTAACACTAGAAGTACTGCTGTCGTCATTTTGACGATTTCGGCCATATTATTGAGCGCTATGTCTGTATTTATGTCCCCAAGCTTCTGAAATTTTATGACTTTTTCTAATTTTACGCGAAATATACACACACATTTACAAAATTATATTCGATAGTAAAGAGGGGGAGAAAATGTGTTGTACACCTACTAAGACTGAAAGCCATCAGTTTGGCAGCAATATAGAAAACAAGCAGAAATCTTTAAAATAATACCGGAAAATTTTAGTTACTTTTCGTCTATTCCCCCTTTTGCAAATAACAGAAATATTGGTTCTTCGGAAATATTGGTGTTGAAAAATAAGAACTGCACAAACCATGCATACACTATTTTTACGGGTAAATCATACAAGGTTGTCAGCTCGGCATATCTGCATAAATATATATCTAAATTTATAGTAATTTATTATATATTGGTATGAAATATTTCAAAATTTAAAGTATTTAACCATTTAAAAAACGTTAAATATTTTAAATTTTTGATTTTATTTTTAACCGTCAAAATGTCCGCGTTCAGTCTTTTTAGTAAGAAAAAAATTCCCGTCTTTCTAGTGTTAAAAATAATTATCACAAACCCATAAATAATAACTATTGCTTATTTGATTATATTTAACCATTAAAATAAAAAATAAATCTGAACGAGCCATCAGACGACATTGCTTTGAGTTAATTTTTCCCTAAATTAGTAGAGTATTTTTGTTTCAATAAATTTTAATTTTACTGTTTTTTTATTGAAAAAGGGAATTTATAACATCCTGGGTATCCTCTTTAATCCTTCAGCGGGCGCGCCAATTTTTGGAACACCAGCAGGCGCAGTACAACGTCTCTTTCAACCTTGATTATTCCTTTTGTAATAAACTTTCTTTTTTTTAAATTGAAAATAATAATTCTGCGTTTTATGACAAGATATAAAATGTTGATAATATTGAGATATATTTATAATTAAAGGCCAAAGAATGAGGATACAATCTCCTTATTTCAAAACTGCGTGGTTTAAAGCATCTAAGGACAACTGGCGAATCGATTCTTATTATGTCCAAAAACCTAAAAAACAATGAGATCGTCTATCTTCGTGATATGCAGAATACCGTGTAATAACTGTACATTTGATCTAAGACATCAACTCATAATTTTGTAATATTGCAATCCAGAATAATCGCTGGTTTACCACGTTTAAATCACGACTAACAATGAATGGAAAGGAATACAAGGGTCAGAAAATCAGACCTGCATTAGAAATGGTGTAGCCATAAATAGAAACTGTCTAGAATATTCAAACCTTACTTGTAAAAACAAACCATTCAAAATTACGAAAATGTTGCACTTTGCACACGGGGGCGCCGCTGAAGGGTTAAATCTCATGTGAGACAACTCCTCTTTCTATAATGAATAATTAAGACTAGAAGTACAACTAGACAATAATTTACTGGAGGATTAATCCAGATAATCATCTCTCTTGTACAGTTGATGATACACAGGTAGAAAATCAACACAGCCAGACTACAACATAACCCGTTAGCAGTAAGAGTCTAACTTGTTACTAAACACAGACTTACCCTTTTTTACCTTCTCCCGCTGCTTGTGTTCAATTTAGGGCCGTGACGACATCAGCGCGCCGGAATGAGCTAATACAAGAGACTAACTACCCGACTGAAAATAAAAACTACCCAGGGAGAAAATAAAAAATACGAATGAGAACTGGCACCACACACCATTCATCAGCAAAACGTTATGGAACCCTTGATTGTTTAAATATCATTTGCTAAAAGATTAATTTTATTTCCCAAAATTATATGCGCTTATAAATTTTAAGAAGGTGAATAATTTAAAAGTGTTGATATTATTTGAATTATTCTGGTTTAGTGATTTTTTTATTCATGCTAAGGGGAGAAATTACCTTCAAACCTTCTAAAAACTCAATTTTTTTGTTATGATTTAATTTTAAAGAATAGAATGCAAGGAATCTTTAAAAAAATTAAGTCGATACCACAATTAGAACCGATTTTATGGCCAAATGTATAGAACTAATAGTACAGTAATTTATAGGAACTTTAAACTTTAAATGGCTTTTTCTAAAAACTGTTATTTTCAAACTTGTGCGCACAATTTCTTCAAAACTAATGGTCACAAATTGCTAAAATTTTGTATACATGTATATCTAGTATTTTTATGCAATTTCCACCTAAATTTACGTAAATGCATATTACTAATTTTTTACAGCAATTTTTTGTGAAAAATTTTTATGATATTTCTTGTACATTACGAAACATTTGCCTGAAAAATATTTTTATGTGAAATATGGTAATTATTTTAGGTGTAGATTAAACTATAACCTATGGATAGAATATATACAAATAATATAATATATATATCTTATAGTTTAAAAAAAAATTGGCACGCAATGCATTCATTGTTCATAAAACATTTTTTTACATAAAATAATTTCTAATAATCTCCCAACAATTCTGCTGTTGTTTTCTAATAGATAAAGCTTTGTACAATTCATCCTAAAATATTGGAATTTGTAAATTAATTGCGAATTAACTGTTTGACAACACATTAAGCTTCGTAGTAAGTAAAATCGGTGCATTTTTGCGAGTGCAAAGGTGATCTCCACCTCAACTGTTTTATCTTATAAAAATATTTTTAAAATTCCTTCAAAAGGTATATTTTTGGGCAGAGGTTTGGTTTAACATTATACCAGTAATATTATGTTTAAGCTCAATGTTGAGTTAAAGTAATTTTTTATAGTGATCTCGTTGAATAATTCGGAATTATATTCTACTTCTATTTAGCTGGTGAAATATCAAGAACGAGTATCCATATTTTCTGAAAATTTATTTTACGTCTTTCTGGTGACGGTATTCTCTGCGTGTCGTTCTGACTAGTAGATTTATTCTCGCAACAGGACTTGTAATCCGTAAGAAATCCAAAGAGAGTTTTCTCTAATACGTAAAATGGGAAAAGCCAGAATATCATTAAGAGTTTATTTTATTTAAGACAAAGCGTAGAGGCGCGTTAGAGACTTATCAGTCTTGATGAATTCAGATGACAAGGGGATGTTAATAGATAACCCTCTTCTCTTTTTCCTCCCATCCCAAACAGCATTATCTCCAACCACCCTAAAGTTTCGACTACTCAGATCAACTCAGCACCACAACCACCTTTTAGCTTCCCACTGTGCTCGTTGTCATCCCAATTCTACATTCCCCCCTCATCATCGCCTACAAACATGATTTCTTTTTATATAAACTGTAAATTTATTTTATCATTCCTGATTATACTGTCTGTTAGTATAATTTGTGGCCTAGAGCAGTGCTCGTTTTCTAGAAATTGAGGTGCCGGAACTGTAACATTCAGGGTGGTGTAGGGGGCTATTCCAAATGTTATATATATATATATATATATATATATATTTATTTATTTATTTATTTATTTATTTATTTATTTATATAATAGGCCAGGCCCACTCACTAACAACAGAGTAATATTTGATTAAATAAATGTTTTTAACTATCGTAATTTTTTTTCCTAAAGAGAGGTAACGGAACGCCGTTCCTGCACGTTCCGTCTCAAATCGAGCCCTGGTCTTAAGTGTTATATAGTATGATTTGAAAGGAAACGTTATGTGGTATGGAAAAGCTCAAAATATCCCCCCCCCTCCTAGCTTAAAAAAATAAAAATAATAGTTTTATGATTTGCATCATGGTTTTACTTATAAAAGGTTTCAGCATAACACCCTTCGTTTGGACTGCCAGTGCTCCTGAAATCTTTCTCAGACAGGCAAGCTTCACGAAAGCAAACTTAAAAAATATGTTTTTATTCCCGCATGTTTAGATTTCGACATGTAACTGTTACATATTCTTTTCAATTGTATTTGAGAAAAAAAATATTTCAGGTAGTCTCTTCTAACGAAACTACCGCGGGTTATTAACGTAGGATTACTTATCTTACCTTTGCTTACCTTTTTTTTTTTGACGCATTTTGATGCTTTTCTGTTTAACTGCTTACTGCTACTGAGTTTGGCGTGCTGCCAAAATTATAACTCGCGACGCAGGACGGACATTTTTTCTTTTCGGAGGACCGTTATTGAGGAACGTATTCTTAAGTTAAAATATTCAAAGCATGGCTTGAATTGTAAGATTTATGTTAGCTTTGTAGCAAAAAGCTGAAATCTGTTCGAAAATTTTATGAAAGTTGTGAAATTTTAGCGTATAGTTTCTTTCAACTATAGACGTTTAAAAAAAAGAAATTTCAGAATCCCCAGAAAGAAACTTTATACTTTTTCTTTCATGAATTAATTTTTTTGCGGAAGATTCAGCATTAACTTCTAGAGGAGATATGTAAGTGCATCAAATTTTGAAAACGAGGCTTCTTTTATTGCAATATAAAGTTCGACATTTTGATTTAGAGTATTTGGCTATATCACATAAATAAACTTTAAATCCATCAGCTTCACTGTATAAACCAGCAAAACACACTCACCGGTATCTTTTCAAAAACATTTTAAATGCATTTACTTCTAATGCCATCTATAGGGTAAAATAGAAGCTCTTGTTAACATGCATATGTAAACTGAATCATTTGACATGAAAGCTAGGTAGGAATTCATTTGTCTTTAGTTAGACGAGTTTTCTGTACTTCAAAAGTAATTTTAAACAGAGCAAAATAATAATCCAACTTAACTGTCTCAAACTCACTTGCTGTTGTTTTACGCCTTTAGTGGTAAAAAAAAAGAAAGACAATGAAAGTTACTACTCAGTAGCGTTCAATCTGAATTTTTGAATAAGAGGTTCTTTCCATTTGAATAAGAATAAAGATTTTTTTTAAAGACATTGACTCTTGTTTTTAACGTAGGATTACGTTCCTCCATAACGGCCCTATGGAAAGCAAAATTTCATATGTTCTGCGTCGCGAGTTAGAATTTTGGCAGCACGCCAAACCCAGTCTGTATCGCTTGGGCAAGCAGTAAACAGTTAAGCAGAAAGGTACCAAAATGTGTCAAAATTTTGACTGGCACACACACACACACATATATATAAATATATATATATATATATATATATATATATATATATATATATATATATATATATATATATATATATATATATATACATACACACACACATATATATATATATGTATATATATATACATAAATATATACATACAAAAGAGGTAAGCAATAAGTAATCCTACGTTAATAACCCGCGGTAGTTTCGCTAGAAGAGACTACCTGATTTTTTTTTTTATTTTTGTATTACTTTGTATTTAAAACTTCTCCCATCTCCAAAATTATAGAAATAAAATATTTATTATCTCTTTTGGTTTAGGATTCTAAGTGATTTCAGTTTAACAATGTTTATCGTGTCTCGGGGATTGTCCAACGGATTAGCGTGAAGTCCTGTACAACGACAAGTGTTTGAAAATTTCAACTTTCATTAAAAATTACTCTGATGGAAATAAAATAAAAATAATATTTTAAAATTTTCTTATATATTTCGATTTTGCAATAACTCCATATTTTGAATTCGTAATATTTTTATATTTTTTTCATGCCTGTATGTATTGGAAAATTCTTAGAAACAGTTGAAAACTTGTAAAGCTCCCAAATTCTCTTCGCCACTGATCCCTTCCGTATATGATTTTCCAAAGATCAGGGAAACCGATACACATTTTCAGGCATCCTATATGCATGTTTTCAGGAATTTTAATACAAGACTCCTTATTTTGAGGAACCCCTGAATTTTTTCATTGTTTCACAGAGCGCTGTTTGGGAAATACAGATCCATAGAGCATCTACATATACATATCCGACTAGATGGCACAGTTCGTGAGAATACATGAATATTTGTCTAAAATATTTTCGAATAATGTAAGTCAATTGTGTCTAGATCTATTGTGTCTAGAACAATTGACATTATTCGAAAGTATGTATCTAGAAAATTGATGAAAATTGTGTCTAGAACAATTTTCATCAAATTTCAACAGTTTAAAAGTTTCGAAGGTACACCAAGCTCAGAACGTACTCGTAAATCCTAAATTCTGTTGCTAAATATCTAGATTGCACCGGGAAATACCAAAAGTAAATTTTGGAAGAAATGTTATTTTTTGATTATTGAATATATTTTTTTATTATTCAAAGTACCGTGGACTTATTGATAGGGTTTATATGGAAAACTCAGTGTTTGACTTTTCAAAGAAGTGTCATTTAAGTCAATCATTCAAAGAAGTGTCATTTAAAACTTTAGATTTTAGATTAATTTTTATGTAAATGTTTTAGTTTATTTTAGAAATTAGACTGTCATTTTAATTTCATAGTTTCCTGTACTTTAAATGTATGGATAAAAGAGTTTAACCATCGTTTCAATTGTCTTTAAATATGAACTGTTAATTTATTGTTTTATGAGAGCTAAACAATTCATATAAAAACAATGCAATACACGTAAAATTCTCTTAATCTGAGATTTTAGATAAATTTTTGTTCAAATGTTAATGTTTACTTTAGAAATTGGACAGTATAATTTAAATTTAATAATTTTCCCTATTTTAAATGTATGGACGAATTAGTTGAACTAGTATTACATCAATTGTCTATGAACAGTCAACTTATTTTTTATGAGATCTAAGCAATGTACATAAAGGTAATACATGTAAAATTTCAAATATAGCTCAAAGGTTTGGAGAGTTTTAGAATTTAACAACAGATAAGCCCTTGCCTATCAAAATAGATGTCGTTCATTTGAACTTTTTGTAAATGAAACTCAGATTTTCCCAAAAGCCTCTAATTCTTTACCCAATTCAAAATTTCTGATTAATATTAACATGCGGAAAACAAAATTAGAACCCAAAAAGAATTCCAAATTTTTATGTTTGCATTATGACTAAAGGAAAATAGGGTTAAATAAAAGCACATAGAAGTTATCTGTAAGAGAAATTCTTCCTCAAGATATAACTTTATGTTATAAAACACACATAATAGTTCCCAAACATCATTGTACATTTTAACATATTGGGCATGTACATTGAACTATTATCCGTGCTAATATTGCCTGGGTATGAACCGAAAACCAAAAAATATGAATAATTTTAAAATATATAACGAAAAATTGAGCATTCACGAACTTTACACTGTATTATAATTGGGTTTGGATAAAATCGTTGTAAAGTTTTCTAAGATTTCCACCATTTTTTTTAGGGGAAAAGCTTATACCCCTTTGTTTATGAACCACGTTGACTTTCAAACAACATACATTTCATTGCTGAACTTTTTCTTTTGGTAGGCACTGATATTCCCCTATATTGGCAATTCATGGACAAATACTTGGAAATTAACAGTATTCAGCATTATCTAACTAAGAGACGATGAATTCGTTCTGCAATTACTCCTAATATTTATAATTTAAAAAATTTATTGGGGTTGAACAGATGAAAATTTTGGTTTAAAAAAAAGAAAAATTCTGAAAAAAAATTGTGTTTAATTCATTGAAAGTATTTTTATTCCTTATCTATTCTAGAAATAAAAAAAAGTCTATTTGCATTCATAATTCATTTATGCATTTGTTAAAGGAATTCTATTAGTTATGCGTTAGGAATATTATATTAGTTTCAAGTCTTGTAGAATCTCTGAATTTGCAGATCAACACCTTAGATAGCATCATGACACCACAGAAGTGGTGAAGTACTCAACGAAAAGAAGAAGAAGAGAAAAAAGGAAGATGTTTCAACCAAAGAAACACAAAGTATAACGTAACGCATGCGTTTCAAGATAGCCAAGGTACTTTCTGCCCTCGGTATAAAAACATTTTCTCTTTAGTGTGGGAAAACTCAGAAAGAAATAATACTAAAAAAAAAGAAGAAAAGAAACTCAGGATCGTGAATGTGTTATCAGTGGCTGTCTCGATCAAACCGGTCGATCGAGTGAGTACCAGGATTTACGCAGACTGTCACATAAATTTCATCAAAGTTGTCTGCTGACTTGACACAAAGTGAGTACTCTGGAAACAAAGAAGGTCACTGCTTGTTTGTGAATGAACGTTCTTAGGTGCTTTCAGAATGCTCATGTATGCGTAAGGCATTATCGATGTCCAAAGCGTATTTTGAAAGCCAAATGCAAATTAGCATGAATATCTCTCTTGTTTTCTCTGGCCTCAGAGGTTTTCAAGCAGTAGGGAGATAAAATAAAAATGGGTGTTGTTGAAAATATTAAATTGCCATACACAGGATTTACTACTTAACTGTAGTGCATGTCTTATTTAAACTCAAATCTAATTTAGTTAGATCAACTTACTTTAAAGTTTTCTTAACGTCCTTTTGCATGAGAGTTCCTTTTGCATTTTGCATGAGTCTATTTTCTTCCTTTTTTTCCCCTATTTTTGAAAGTTGTATTAAAAAATAACATTACTGATGCGTGATTAACATTAATTATTCTACCTATTCACGAAACAAGAGAGCTTAATTATTTAGAATTGAAGAATGATATAAAAATGGAGGCGATACATATTACTCTGATTAAACTCTGAAAACTAGCAATTTAGTGCTCATAATATTTGAGGGTAACTGAAACTTAGTATAGTGACGAATTTTTTTGGTACTTCAATATGCTTTCATCAATTAATCTCAATGATTGCCCATAGGGTGTTCATAAAGCTTAAGTTTCAATATGACAGATATAGCTGTCAAGTGCATTCTGGGACTAGGCTAATACATTATCAAGTGAAAATCCCGAAAAACATTTAAAGATATTCATAGAGTTAAAAAAAATCAGTTCATAAATTTTGAAACTTAGAAAACTTGAGTTTTTTGCTGCTTTATTCACACGTAATGCCTGTAATTCTGGTAATGGGAAGGGTAAAAAATTCAAAAGGGATTGAAAGCTAAATGTAACAAACGTTTGGCCGATAATCCTATAGCGTGTTGGTTTTACTTAAGTCCCAAGTATATAAACTATTTTATTATAAAAAAAGTATTGTAAAACAGTTTTCGTTATAAAAATGTTCCTTCTATTCCCTAATTTAGAAAAAAAAATTCTTATAAAACTTAGGAGCATAAGGAAGTTTGTTGATATATAGCTGAATGCATCTAATACATTTTTTTATGATCGTATTTTTAGCAAAATGTTAGTACAACATCCAAAGAACTCTACCATCTTAAAAAAGTTGCAAATTGAGTATAAGATGCATGCCACTGTTAATCTCGGAAACGTTATGTCAAGCTCTTGAAGTTATAGAGAATGTATGCTCACTTCTACCCAGACTTGGGTGTATATAATTTGAAGTGGCACTCTATTTGAATTATATACAAACACAGTTTATACATGAAATAATGTTTATTGAATTCGCTGCACATATAATTGGCTTTTACAGCAATAAGCATGCGTACTACTTGTACGGAATGTAAATACAGCTTTTTAAGAACAATATATTTTTATACTCACGAACAGTAAGTCAAACCAGCAGTACTGCCACGTAAACTTCTGGCCCGTAAAGCACTAGCGCAGGATAACACCTTTCAACCTTAACAACAACTCCTCTCTCATTAATGACGCTGCATGGTATTTATACTAAGCGCGTATGCCAAAATTAGCATATCTGAAGCAGCTTCTTTAATTCACTCAAAAGTTCGATTCTTGTGAATCGAATCTTGTGTATACCTTACACTGGCCTCCCTCGAAAAAAAAAATTAGGTAACTGAGGTCTGAACGGCTTCAGTTAACTAATTGAAAACGCGTGCTGGTCTGACTTTTTACATAATGGGTGGCAAAGCCAAAAAACCTTCCACACGTTGTGTGGGGGAAAAAACGCCACTACCATTTTACAAAACTAACCCCGAAGGGTCCAGGTGACACCATTACACAGTGGATTTGCAGAGTTGCGGATACTGGGCTGGCCAACTGCGCCCTAAAATATCTATTTTAATTAAAAGTGACAGCACAATTGCACAGCATGACATTTCTTGACTGTATCTGCTCTCCCCCAATTTATAATGTACATGTGTTATGATTTGCGAAGTTAGTATGTTAGTTGTTTGTTATCTGTAGTTAGTATGTATTTTTTTTCACTACATGTCCCCTTCAAAAATTTATAAAACAACAGTATACCGTTTTTTTTCAGTGCCTCACCACTTCCCCTCAAAATGTTTACACAGTATATACAATGGGGAACTTCAAACCAATTTGGTTCGATTTTATTAAAGGGTGGGAGTTAGAATAAGAAAGTTGATACAAGACTTGTTCCTCATGAATGCAGCAACTTCACTGCACCAGTTTGTCCAATCCGTGGGACCTCTCTTGATGGTCGCAGTCCTAGTAAAGGGATTCGTTGACCGTGTGGTCATCCTTCGTGCAGCAGGTCGTTGGTCCTGAGGCGCTGGTCCGGCTTGACGATGGACAGGAGGTCTCTTGGGAGGAGGCCAACCTTGCTGGGCGGCTGATATCTTGCGTTCCCTGTGCTTATACAAAGGAGCTTTAAAATTGTCATTCTTCCTTTTTATAACCTTGTGTACCTTATCAGCGACGCATTCCTCCTTTGATGGAGTTTTTGTAGTGCACACTTTACCTTTCTTCGTACTTTTGCTTGTATCGGTATTAAATTTTAATGCAGATTCTATTTTTTCAACAACCTGACTCTGCTTTTCGTATTTGTGCTTATACGACTTCTTTTTTACCTCCTTAATTACTTCAGTATTAGCAATTTTAATGCTGGAACCTGAAGGCTCTTTTTCACGTTTTTTATTCCCTTAACTTTAGTTTTATCCTCTTTTGACGAAAAAGTTTCTTTGAAACTTGCGACATCAGAATCGTTATCATTTAAATTCTTTAACACTGCTTCAGTTTTAGGAAGATTAAGCTTTTCGTACTCGTGCGTTTTATTGCAAACTTTCTCTATAACTTCCGAAGCATCAGCTAAACTACCTACAGTATAACTCTGTGTCAACTTTTCATCCTGATTCTCAGTATGGTTTTCATGTACTTTATTTAAAACCATATTATCAACCTGGCCTACAGCATCCTCATTCGGATGGAAACTTGAAATAATATCATCATTACCTAGCGAGTTCCTACTATCGTTTAAAGAATTTTTATTGTCGTCAACTAATAAGTATTCACTAACTTCCGTAACGCATACTTCGTCATCTACTAAATTTCCTTCATTAACAGATGTGTGAATATCATCTAAAATATCAGGTATAGCATCAATAATATCAGGTATAGCATTAATAATATCAGGTATAGCATTAATAGAAGTGTCCGATGATTTATTTTCTAAACCACTAGCATTAGTATCGGCCCTATTTTCAGAAATTTGTACTGGAATTACCTCATCATTCCAGCTAGACTCACTTTCTTTATAAGCCACAAAAATACCCTGACTTTCACTATTCTCAAAATAATGATTACTGCTCGGACAAAATAATACATTTGACCAAACAGTTTCAACAGGTTGAACCATATCATGTGAATCAACTTGCCAGTGCAAGTAAGGTGCTTCCCTATTATTTTCTTTAAGTGCACTAATTTCATTATAACGCCGTGCGCTTCTATTATTTTGCCTGCGGTACTGCTTACGCTGCTGGTTTGAAACTCGCGAAAAATTTTGGCTGGGGTGTATAAAATCTCTCGTACCTGAATGACGGTGAGGGGTAGCGAAGAAATGTCTATTGTCATATTTAGCTAAAGCTTGAAGGAGGGTAACCTTGCTTGTAATTGTTTGATTATCTAAAAAATCTTGAACACTTGGCTTCAAACGTTGGATAACTATTTTTAAGATTATCGCTTCCGTCAACTCTTCTAAATATTCCTCACACTTGGAAATCTTTTCCATAGCAAAATCTAATGCAGACTGACCTTCACGTTGCCTTAGCGAATAAATTTCCGCTTCAATTTCACTTTGATTAAAGGTCTTTGGAAAAACGCTAAGAAACTGTTGCTTGAATGACGAATAGTCAAAAATCAGATTACTGCTTTGCATACACGTGTACCACTGATATGCACTACCTCTTAAAGCGGCTAGAGCAATTTTAAGTTTATCCCCCTCTGGGGTGCATTGTTGCTGAAAGTAATGCTCAATTTTCTTTAGGAATTGGCTTGAGGGGCCGCCATTGAAGGTGGCTTCGAATGGCGCAAATGCTGAACCATAATTACCCGAGGAAAATTTCCAGCAGGATTTTGTTCTACAACACTCATTTTTTAAATAGTATATAAGTACTTGCAACAATTTTATCAATATACGTACACAGTACACAGTTTTTAATTTCAATTATGTTCTTCGTTACAAATTTAACGCTAACTACCAGGGTATATATATTTTTCGGGCGCCAGTATAGAGAATCTATGCTCACTTCTACCCAGACTTGGGTGTATATAATTTGAAGTGGCACTCTATTTGAATTATATACAAACACAGTTTATACATGAAATAATGTTTATTGAATTCGCTGCACATATAATTGGCTTTTACAGCAATAAGCATGCGTACTACTTGTACGGAATGTAAATACAGCTTTTTAAGAACAATATATTTTTATACTCACGAACAGTAAGTCAAACCAGCAGTACTGCCACGTAAACTTCTGGCCCGTAAAGCACTAGCGCAGGATAACACCTTTTCAACCTTAACAACAACTCCTCTCTCATTAATGACGCTGCATGGTATTTATACTAAGCGCGTATGCCAAAATTAGCATATCTGAAGCAGCTTCTTTAATTCACTCAAAAGTTCGATTCTTGTGAATCGAATCTTGTGTATACCTTACAAAGTTGCTGACAACCGACTAACTACTCGTATATACACAACCAAGTACAGCCATCATGGTACCATCATTCTCCAGTGAGAATGACATTTTCTTTGCATGCAACTCGAGAAAAGTCATGAAGATATCAAAATGCTAAAGTTTTCGCTAAAGTCCGTAGCATATATGAAAAAGGAGTCCTTCATTTACGTCACTGCAAAACATTTTGGAAGATTTAAATGGCTTTAGGGAAAACTTCTAAAACACTAGGACATATTCAGAGGTAAAGCACTGCAACAAACTATTTACTGCAGACAGCACATTGATAACTTTTTTTTAACGATATACTGTTTCTTTACGAAAATATAGGGTATTGTCGAATTTAAAATTAAAAAAAATTTCTGAATTTGGTGTCCAAGATTATTTTATATATTTGACAACATTGATAGAGAGGCTGATGAAGTGTACGAGAGTGAAGTAAACTCTTCAGGGTTACTTCGTAGAGTTCTGATAAATATTTTCCACTCATAAGCCAAAAACATGGTAAACTGTATATGAAAAGGGATTTTGGGTATCCATTTTATAGTATATGTGACATTTTATCCTGTTCAAAGTTGACAATTCTTTTTTTTTTTTTTGTTTATATTTTTTTCTCCTACGTCAGGTACACATTTTTTTTGTTTCTTGGTTATAAGTTATACTCAGTTATGCATAAAATTGAAAATTTCAGGATTTTTCAATTCAAATAACCTTATATAATATCTGTCGTACGTTACTGATCTCTGGCTAAATTACATTTATGCACACTTTGACACAATGGGAAAAAAAGTCATTTTTACATGGATAAGCCGTTTTGCTATAAATACTGTGAATTATTAAACGTAACATGTATTTTACGCTGACATATGATGGTACTTTAAAGAGCTTGTTGAGATAAACTGACTGCTTCAGTTCGCCTCTCTAATATCTCTTTACGAAATTTTAGAAGCGGTGTAAGAATAAAAAAAAAGGAACGGATGAGAAAAAAGAAAACATTCTACCTCTGAAAGCAATCTATATTTAGCTATGCTTTAAAACCGTATTTAGTCAGAGATAATTCTGAATTCTAACGACACGAAACAATGAAATTTTTGTAGTTAACTCCAGACATTTCTTTTAAAACCAAGCTTAGAAAAAAATTTTAAACCGAGATAAAAAAAAAATCAGTTAATATTATTTTAGAAGAGGTATTAAATATATTTTAAGTAGATTTTAACACAGCTAAATGTTTATATATATATATATATATATATATATATATATATATATATATATATATATATATATATATATATATATATATATATATATATTGTTAGATTTTTAGAGGAATAAATGAACGTATTGTTGCCCCAAACGCATTTAAAAAATATGAAAAACAATTTAATTAAAAGAGAAAAACCTTAACTAATCATGAGCAGTACTTTTAATTTTTTGGTTTCCATGTGTTATTTCATAGAAGTAGTTTCAAAAATCTTTTTTCGATCTTCATAACTTATTATTTAGAAGTCATTTGCATGTATAAATTTTTCCCCTGGTTCAAACAGTGCATTAATAACACAATACTAAGGTAAACCAATCTGTTATCCAGCTTTTAAATAGTGCTTCTTAAGATATGACCTCATAACATCAGCAACTTCACTCTATCACCTGACGCCCTCTAGAGGTGCTGCCAACTCCAGTCTAGAGAATAACGTTTCAGAAGCTGAGGTCAATTCAAAACTGTATGTAAATGTATAAATAGAAGTTTGTTAATTTCATGACAACCCAAAATTGGTCACTTCCTTGTTAGTTAATAATTAATTCCTTCGTCATAAAATAAAGCTAATTCGGAAAGAAATCATGTACAGGGGAAAAACAATGAAAATTCTCCTCTACCATTTTTATCAAGTTTGATGGGGCAAGACTAAATTTTTTCGACAATGTATGCGTGACTGAGGACAACATCATGAAAACACAATAAAAAAAATTACCGCTTGAAAAAATACATCTACTTATCAGAATTGCCTCCCGGCCATCCGGAGCAACGTGCAACCAATCAAAATCTCGCGGACAGGTATATGTAATAGGGTGGGCCAGAAATAAGGTCTCTAGTGATAAGCTGACAGGAAATTGCAATACAGACCCCCCTTCAGACCTAAAGAGGGAACACAGGAAGAGTAGGACTATTATGCGCAAAAAATTACAATTTCCTTCAGTTTGGGACCGCGGTTTACCTGAGATAAAGGATATCGTGTTACGAAATGGAGGGGGGGGGGGGGGAAGACCGACAGTTTAAAAAAAAAAAAAAAGTGAAAGGGGCAATCATGAAGCTCTATTTCAATATTATAAGGATTATTAGAACGAAAGATGAATGTTTAGATTAGAGAAAAATCGTGTTGCGTTTAGTTACTACAAGCGGCATTGCGTTAAATGTAGAAGAAATTATACTTGGTTTACAAATTTTATAGATTCGTTTAGCAACGAATCAGTTCTAGTGTACGTGTTAGTGTTATGCATTGTTGTATATATGTATATATATATATATATATATATATATATATATATATGTATGTATGTATGTATATATATATGTATATATATATATATGTATGTATATATGTATATATATATATATGTATGTATATATGTATATATATATATATATATATATATATATATATATATTTATATATATATATATATATATATATATATATATATATATATATTATATATATATATATATATATTATATATATATTTATATATATATATATATATATATATATATATATATATATATATATATATATATATATATATATATATATATATATATATACAACAATGCATAACACATGTGTGTGTGTGTATGTATGTATGTATTATAGTGGAGCGAACAAGGTGAATTTTAAATTTCTTTATTTTTCTTTATTCCTGTATCATTATTTGTGATACAATAGTAGAACATCATCCGTGTCAAAAATCAGTTGTTTGCGACTTTATCTTCAGGTAGCGCATGACATGAGAGGGTAAAAAAGAAACTCATTTTTAGTACTTCATTCTATCCTCAATTGAGAGTGATATTATAAATATTTGTCACAAATTTGTTATTGTAGGTTTGTGTACTGTCCTATACTGCATTTTTAATAATAATTTACCAACAGTTCAGACTAGATTACTTGCATTAAGGTTTACACTTTAAGACAATTTTATTTAGTCTTAGACGGATGCTGGAATACTGGACTGGCGCCATCTGAATTAGTCAAATATGGCTCAATTTTAATACAGAAATTTGCAGGCTTCATCATGAAAACAAAAGAATAATGTAAGGAAACACTTAACACAGTTAACAAAAGTATGCAAGCATTGGCAATATTTTTGAAGACTTTGTCATCATTAGTATAAAAAACTTTCGCTGGGTTAACGGTTCAGTTTTCTTTCAAAGAACAATGACATTTGAATATATTTAAACATCCCGATATTTTTAAATGCTTACAAAACATATATTACTAGATCTGATTACTAGGTCCTTTGGCTCTCTGTAGCAAACAGTTTCTAAGGAGGCCCAACAGGCAGAAAACAGGAGTTTTTGTAGCACTCAAGCGAGCCCATCTGACAGGACAAGCCATCTGACCAGGACCTTCTAACATTGAGGTCGGTTGGGAAAAAAACTCACCTTCAATGTCAGTAAGTCCAATACTTTGAATTTCATTTATCATAAAATATCAGTGCCCCATTCCATCACACATGTTCTCCTCCTTTGTTTTTTGAATTCAAGAAAATACGATTTTGACCAATACATATTTTCTCAGTTTTTTCGATACACATTTTAGTTTAGCTTATTTATTTTAACAACACAATTTGCTCCTCGATCTAAATATTAAAGAGCGCTTTTATCTATATTATAAAACAGTTCCGTAACTGACTGACTGACTGACATATGACGCACAGACCAAACCGCTGGACATGAAGAGCTGATATTTTGTATGGCGATTCTTCTTATAGTGTAGGGGTGCACTAAGATTTAAAAAAAATTCTTCTTAGATTTTTTTAATTAAATTTTAAGCTGTTTTTGCAACATTCTTTAAAGTTTGCATTTAAAATAATAATCCGAGGGTTATAAAATTTATATGACGAGAAATAACATAAAAGTTCCTTTAAACACGAAATATTTTTGGAATCTTTATCTCCATTTTCTGATTTTGGTGAATTTTTAAAGATTATTTTTAGAATTCAATTTTTTAAATACTGACCATGTGGTTTCTTTTCTTTCAATTTTGCGTCATGTGCATAACAACGAAATAGAGAAAAAAAATTTCTTGTTAATGTGGCAGACGATTGGACATTATCCAAAAAAATATTACATGCAGTAAAAAAAAAGTTCCTCAAACTGCACTATATTAACTGTACTATATTTTTTAGTCTGTTCTATTAGATTTAATTTGAATATTTTCTTCTACATTATTTTGTTTATAAAAATATCCGTTACGATTTTTTTATGAATATATTTTTTTCGTTTCTTTACATCAATTGCATACATTCATCGTTGTATTTATTATATATATATATATATATATATATATATATATATATATATATATATATATATTATATATATATATTATATATATATATAGTATAATATATATATATATATAATATATATATTTGGCATTAATTACATGCATTGACAGTTGTATTAATTTGAATATACTCCGTAGTGAAGTACGGGTTTTCAGTTAGGGCAGATATAAAATAAGTTGCATGAAGTGTAAACATTATTACTATAGCTGAATATTAATGATTGTTTTATCAACTATAACTTTAATATGTAAAATGTATGTGATACCGATGACAATAGGTCCTGTTAAATATTTATCACACCTTTGTTCACATTTACAGATAGAACATTTCCAGAAGTATTCTTGGAGTCCCCTCGAAAGCATTTTGACAGTAAAGAGATGTCTATGTCATTCAAATGAAATTAGGTTACTGATAGATGGTGACTTTAAAACACTGAATAACTAAATAAAAAATTGACGAGACCATTTTATCTTAATGCACTCTTGGCAAGTATTTGTCAACAACGACAAATTCCTTGGCTATCTTCGCTTGGCTTCTTCAGTCTGTTTTCCCCTCTCTCTCTAAATGCCTTTTAATGGTCTACCATGTTCTCCTTTTCCCAATCTTCGATATCTAAGAAGCAATATTTAAATACATTCGATGAAAAAAGAGCAGAAGAACTCGTGATCCGATTCTTTTAAAAGGTACTTATATTCGAGTGTTAGCTTCCGTTTGTAATTGATACGATAAGTAAGAGTGTATTAACCTCTCTCTCGCGAACTTTTGCTCATTTGGTTATCTCTCATGCTCAGGTTTTCATTTCGTTGGTATAGATTGAGAAAAATGTCAAATCTTCACTTTAGCTCTGTTATCGCGCAACATTTTTCGGGTGGGTACTGCGTTAGTATATATTCAAAGTTTGAGCACTTAAGGGTCAGGTACCTTTTAAAGTCTAGGAGACTCGACAAAGGTATCCCTATTTTCAATCATTAGTAGTTAAGAAAATAACTTATTCAGGAATAGGAAAATTTTACTGTGAGTTAAACATACTTTCTTCTTTATAAATATGGCAATAAATGTTTTCTAGTTTGAAGATTTAATTTTTTAAAATTTTAGCCATGGTTTTTTCAATGAAAAATCAGTGCGCGCAGAATTGAATCTGTATATTAATGAATATACACATTTATTTTAGTTTGAAAATTAAGTTATATAACATATCTTTTAAATGACCAACTTGAAATCAAATTCTTAGTCCTTCATAGGAAAAAAATGTTTTTTTACATTTTTTTTAAATTTCAAAAAGTTTTGATAAATTTTACTGTAATTATAATTTTTATAATAGGAATGACATAATAGTCGGTCATTTTAATTATACATGTTTATATTGCACGTGTATAAAATTTTGTGCTATTCTATCTAACTGTTCTGGTGATATCATGTGCGTAATGACATATAACAATGAAAAAAACAATGGTTGAAGTTTTAAACAATTAGAAAATTTCTCTTCAATCTAGAAAAAATTGAGAGCCATGTTATAAAAAAGAATGAGTTTTTAACTCACCTTAACATTTCATATTTCTGAATAAATTATTTTTGAACTACTGATAATTGAAAATGGGGATATGTTTGTCGGGTCTCTTGTCCTTTAAATGGTACCTAACACCTTAAAAGCTCAAACAATTTCTTAGTTTTTTAAGTGCATAAAATTACTATTTATACCCTTCCTCTATCAGAAGAGTAAATTACGTTATAGAGTAACCGACCAAAAGAACTTCCCGAATAATACGATATCAGCCATAATCAAATTTGTAAAGGAACATTAAAAACAATATATTGAACAGTACCAGAATATCTATAGATATAAAACAGTTCCGTAACTGACTGACTGACTGACATATGACACACAGACCAAACCGCTGGACACAAAGGGCTAAAATTTTGAATGACGATTCTTCTTATAGCGTAGGGATGCACTAAGAAATATTTTTGAAAAATTCTTCTTAGATGTTTTTAAATTAAATTTTTCAGCTGTTTTTGTAACATTCTTTAAAGTTTGCATTAAAATAATAATCCGAGGATTATAAAATTTATATAACGAGAAAGATCAGAAAAATTCCTTTAAAATGAAATCTTTTTTAATCTTTACTTCTATTTTCTGATTTTTGGTGAATTTTTAAAGATTAATTTTTAGAATTTAATTTATTAAATGCTGATCACGGGGTTTCTTTTCATTTAATTTTGCAACACGTGCATAACAACGAAATAGACAAACAATTTTTTTTTCTTGCTAATGCGGCAGACGATTGAACATTTTCCAAAAAAATATTAACATACAGTAAAAGAAATGTTCCTCAAACTATACTATATTAACTGTACTATATTCTTTAGTATGTTCTATTAGATTTAATTTGAATATTTTCTTCTACACTATTTTGTCTATAAAAATATCCGTTACGAATTTTTATAATTATATTTTTTCTTTTTTTTTCACATCAATTACATACATTGAACGTTGTATTTATTATAAATATATTTATATATATATTTTGGCATTAATTGCATACATTGACCGTTGTATTTAATTTGAATGTACTCCATAATGAAGTACGGGTTTTCAGCTAGTCTGATATAAAAATAATTTTCACTCTTCCTCTTTTCTAAAAAAATTTCTTATTTCCACAATTTTGAGCATTCGACAAAATATTCTACTGCTTTTTCTTATACCACCTTATTAATATTTTGCTTCAGTTTTACACAAAAATAGTGTAGTTATTTATTAATCTGATTCGTGAACTGGCTAAATTTCGAGAACCCTTTTTATCACTGTTATAATTATATTGATAAATAAATATAAATTTTGAACATAAACCTTTAAAGGTCATACGTACCCTCTCTCTGACATACTTTCTCAATTTTTTCCATATTTTCTTCTTTAAAATAAATAGGGGTCGATCTGAAACCGAATCGGAATCTCTTAGTGTTATTCTGACCATCTAACAATTTTCGATCTAAATGAATCTCCCGTTTTTCCCAGCTTGAGAGATTCCCGCGATATTCAGTTGAAATAATTCACGTTTTCTTTATTCGAAACATTAAAATTCGATCTCAGCCACAACTCTAACCCTCACTCTTTAATTCTACCTGAAAAAATAATTACACTTCAACAGGATAGGACAATTCCTCTGTATGCACAAGTGAGGTGGTTAATAGATCGCGGAGACGTGATTAAAGCTCCTGTGTACTAACCCTATTGGATTTGCTCATCTCAATGTTAACCTATGGGGAAAATTTGTCCAAGGATTGCCGACTTGGATTTGAAGATTTAAAAAAAATTGTACTTCGTAATAGAGAAAAAAAAATTTGCATCTTGGGGAATTTTTCGTTTAAAAAAAAATGCAAATATTTTAAAATTTAAATTATTCCGGGAAAAAACTGATATAGTGTGTTTTAAACTCTCATAAATTACTTTGGTGGGCGAAATTAATAAAATAAATCCTGTTGCACAGTGCAGAAAATTCAAGCTATCTAAAAATACCATTTTTATTCGATTATCAGCATTTATGTAGCTGTAAATAGTAGACACATTTTCTCCACATGTTAACACTGAGGTGAACGAATCCGACAGGGTTACCCCACAGCAGCCTTAATACCTTTTCAAGAAATTCACAATAAGTATAAAAGGGATTTTATAATTCTCCAATCGTATTTTTTTAAATATATTGAATTCCTTAATCTTTCTGAATGTAACTTTTTGTTAAATTTTCAATTAGTTTCATAAATCTAGTAGCTAAATTCCAGCTAATATCTTTCAATATGAGTTCATTAAACTTCCGAGTTCAACAGATCAAGAGAAAAAATATATACTCAACTAAGGCATACAAAATTTGTAAAATATAAAGACAACCAGTAAAATCTATGTTTAGGTTTTTATCAACGATTTTAGTTTTGTAATTTTGAATGTATATATGTACCTCTTTCCACATTTTCAAGTAATTATAATATAACTGCATTGAAAATCCATATTTGTTAGACAAAGAGATGGATTTTAAGCAAAATAATGATTGAATAGCTCAATGTTAAAAATTTTATATTTTTCAGTCCCGGTTTTAGAGTTTCTAGCTTTTATAGTTTCTACACACGGAAAAATGTCGACAAAATCTTCATATTTGAATATATACACTTTTCAATAGAGCATGAAATATGTGGAATCTAAAACATTTTAACATATTAAACATATAAAACATGAGGAATTTAAAGACAGGAGAAAAGCGTGTCGTTTATTTAACAAATGTCATTGTGGTAGAAGTAAACATAATTAAGTAATCTATCTTAAATTGGAGCTCTTTTAATCAAATAACATAAGTTTCTTTTTTAACACTCATCATGGAATTTATCTATGTAAAAATACGATGGTTAATAAGAGATTATAAAATTCTACATCTTTAAGAGTTAAATGAGACAATGAACCCTGAATATTTTAGAACTCGGTGTAAGTAGATAGGTGCTTGCTGACATAAGGCTGTTGTGTTCTAACCCTATTGGATTCGCTTATCGCAATGTTAACCTATGGAGAAAATTTGCCCAAAAATTGCCGACTTGGATTTAAAGTTTTTTTAATCGCACTCCGTAATAGAGAAACAAATTTTACCCATTGGGGCATTTTTCGTTTTTTTTAAGAAATTGCAAATACTAATTTAAAAATTTAAATTATTTGAAGAAAAATCTGGTATAGTGTGTTTTGAACGCCCATAAATTCCTTTGGTGGAAGGAATTTATAAAATGAATCCTGTTTCAAGGTGCAGAAAACTTCAGGCTATCTAAAAATACCATTTTTATCAGATTTTCAGAATTTATGTAGCTGTAAATAGTAGACAAATTTTCTCCATAGGTTAACATTGAGGTGAACGAATCCAATAGGGTTAATACACAGCAGCCTTAAATTTGGTTTGGTTAGCTTAACTTGTTTTAAAAGCTGCCAGGTTTTTTACACAGAGACAGTTAAACAGACATGCAGGGTAAGGTAGTTTACCGAACGAAACATTTTAATGTACAACACCATATATGACTTCGGATCTCCATTGATTTTATCAATAAAGTTTAAGTAAATTTTTTCCATATAAACTTATAACACTGGAACTATTTTGCGAGATTTTATTCTAAAATTAGTGAACATAGCAAACATTTAAAGCTATATGATATTTGGAAACAGTAAGAAGCAAATAGATTTCTTGTTAACCCAAACAACATTTTACATTGTTATTCTTACAAAAAAAACATGCTTTAATTGTCAGTATTATCGACAAATAAAAATCTGAAAATGAAGTAGTTGCAAGAAATCACCTGTATTTTTGTTTGACAAAAAAAAAATATGAGAGCCAAAACTGTAAATCAATTTTCAGTCGACAAAAGAAAATAAATTCCGGATGATGAATTTTACTGCCCTTGCTTGAAAGATTAACTCAGTGACCGAAAGAAACATGAGTCGCGTACAAAGTGAAGAAGATTTAAAGAACAAATAGCATTACCAGTGGGTAAGCTAGGAGAAAAAAAAATTGTCTTATCTTTACATTTGAATTGCAAAGGGAAATAATTCCATCAGAATACCTATGTAAAATACAAAATAGATTTATGATTGATGAATGGTTAATCAAGGTTAGATTAACTATGATTAATATCTCTTTAGACTATACTTCGACTTTAAATTGATATTTTACCATTTTTAATTTCATATGAACGGAAAAAATTATTAACTAGAGTGAACTGATGATTTTATATTTTATCAAATACAGAAGGTCGTTCGCACTTTATGGAAACGATTTTGATAGTTAAGTTTTATGTATAAATTCCGTATTTTTTGCGCCAATTTGCCTCTATCTGATAGCTATGATTCTTGACAATAGCTCTAGCTCGAATTTTCCATGAAAGCAAACACCGCTTTTTACACCGCTTTATAATTTGTTGATACGAATATTTATTCTCGGAAAGAGCAGTTACGTAACCTTCGAGCCATCTATCAATTTTAGGAGCCATTTTCAAAATAAATCTTTCATTTTACATTCCAATCAAAACAAAACAGTAGCAGACGTTTATTCTGAAGTTGCCAAATTTTTATCTCAAAATGCAAACGACAAAAGTAAATTACAAAATCGTTTCCATAAAGTGCGAACGACCTTCTGTATATATAGATTCTTTAGTTATGTTTTATCAGATTCACTTAAAAGGTCATTAGAAGTTTGTAACATATGCAGCCTATTTATTATATTTAATGGTTTCAAATTTGCTGACAAAATTCCTGTATAAAATTTATATTCTATTTTGAATATATGGCCCATTGAGATGATCTCAACTTTTGTCTTAAGAGGTGTCAATTATTTGGGTTTACGTAAAAACGTAGTCAAAGTACAATTGTTTACAATTGGCTTTCAAAATCTGTTAGGAAATAGACAGAGAATCAATTTTTTTAAACAGCTGAAATTGTTTTCACAAAAATATAATAAAGATCATAACTTTAAATTAGTCATAAAAGTATAATTTTTCTGTTTTAGAGAGTTTTAAATATGAAAAACAGAATCTATCTTCTAAAAGTTTCCATTAATTAAAATTTTAATAATTACCATTTAACTTTTATAGAACAAGATTTATGTACGGTAGATTGCATTAAAAATGAACTAATGAATTAGAAAATAATTTCCAAATACTTTATGGCTTATAAATTGTTCAAATATTTAATTTTCTTAAAAACACTAAACTAAATTTTCTTTTTATAAAATATAACAAATATTGTTCTTTTCCACTTACTAAATGAGATAATAAAATCTTATACTAATAGTTTTAGCTTTTAACACATTTTGGGCTGGAAAGAGGTAATATTTATATGGAATTCAAAGCATTAAAATACTGTATTTTCCTTTGCTTTAAAGAGCATTTAAGTCGAACTTATGATTGCAATTCTCACAGAATAATAGACGCATTGATCCTTTATTATCGATGTGGCTTACCTATTAAAAGTATTTTTACATAAATAAGTTAATAAAATACTTCGATAGAAATTCCTACTTTTAAGAAATTATATATCAGTTGATATTATTTCACTTTTCCCACTACGAAATGGTTGTTATTATAAGAACTGCAATTTTAAATGTAGAAATTCTATCCTACCAAGAGCAACACTATTATTATCAATTCATCATTAAAACCGACAAAATTTCTGGACACGAACCAGTGTTTTCTTCATAAAATAATAAATACGATAACTATCAAATTTTGATTAGTTTCGACCTCAATTTGCTATAATGAATTTTAAATCTTTCATCGAGTTTCAAGTGCTTCAAATCTGTGTTTAAGCACCCTATCAAACTAGGTTAATTTAAATTCTAACTGTGAAGCATTCATAAATTAAGCGTCATGCCTAATAAAATCTCACGTAGTGTTTTAATAAGGTTATATATGCCAGTTTTATTTCCTTTCAGATTGTTTTGAAGCACGCGAAATATGTTTAAAATTTGAATATATTGAGTAAAAATAAGCTTATCTTAGTCTTTGAGTATTCAAGACAAAACGTCATTTTGAAAGCCCGAACTTATATATATATATATATATATATATATATATATATATATAGATATATATATATATATATATATATATATATATATATACTTACATATATATATATATATATACATATATATATATATATATATATTATATATATATATATATATATATATATATATATATATATATATATATATATATATATATATATATATATATATTATATATATATATATATATATATTTTATATATATATATATACATACATATATATATATATATATACATACATATATATATATATACATACATATACATATATATATATATATATATATATATATATATATATATATATATATATATATATATATATATATATATATAATTTTAACTTATAGGTATATAAACTTTGCCTTAACTTATGGACAACTAGACTGTAAAAGCCCAATCTAAACAAGACTTTCATAAAAGCCACTCACCTCACAAATTAGAACTTTACGAATTGAAGAAAGTCTTCTGAGAGTAATTTCTTATCTTGAGTAGTCGTGTGATTACAAGAAGTAGAGCGAATGAATCCCACACATATTCTAGACACGTACTTTTTTTTTCTTTTCACATAAATTTTGATAGTAATGTATACCAAGTTTATCAATAAAAGACTTTTATCAGTGCGAATGTCGCTGCCTCTAAGAAAGAAAACTCTTGTCGTTAGAACTTTGTAATTGTATCTGAGATTTATAAACACTGGGTTATTTTTATTTCTTCACTAAGCCTCAATCTCCTCATTTCTTCCGTGCATTGATAAAAAATATATATATATTAAACCCTGCTTATAACACTTCAGGGAATTGGGAAACAAATATGAAACTGGATCATGAGGTTTAATGTGAAGGCAGTTTTTGATTTTTAAGGGTCGTATACAGGAATACTCTTGGAAATACTAAACCTGAAACATACATTTTGTATTAAAATATCCTAATTTCAGAAGAGAAGTATCCCTGCCGAAAATTGAATATTCTGTTGCAATCATAGACAACATGCTGTGTTGCATTAAAAATAATAGATGGAGAGAAATGATGAAAATAAATTATAGGATAAATAGTTTTCTTTTCAATTTTTTGCCTCGAGAATGAAAAAACCTTTGTATAACTCTCTATCGATCTATTAATCAGTATATCACTGTATCTATCTTTTGATAGACAGAGAGATAATTCCGTGGAAAGATAGAAATAGATAAATTATAACAAAAAGTGATAAAGGGATATTATTTTTATAAACAACAGCATCCTGTTGTTATTAACAAAATTTCAAAGGTAAAAATATGACAAATATAACTTGTAAGTGCTATGTAGCCTAATTAATTTCCCTTTTACTTTGTCATAAGAATATTGCTGAGTTTTGTAAAATTTTACGTTTGATCAGCAAAATTTTAATATTTGTAAATCGGCAATATTTATAACAAATTAATGTAAAATACAGAGCACCCACTAAATGAAAAATAACAAACAACAAGGCAAAAGTGAAAACTGAAGATATTCCTTATCTAAAACATATATTTTGTATTAAAATATTATAATATCAAAAGAGAATTATCCCTGCCAAAAATTGAATATTTTGTTGAAATCATAAACGACATGCTGTTCTGCATTAAAAATTACAGATGGAAAAAAATTGTTGAAAATAAATTATAGGCAAAATAGTTTTGACTGGTTACAGTTTTTTCGTTGATAGTAAATATTAAGATTTGGCTTTCGATAGATACCATGACAGAGTTTTTATTTAGCTTCTTTCTTTTTAGAGTTGAGATGAAAAAATTAAAGGCATCTGATACAGCTGTAAAGAACTATGATACAGCGTCAATAATCATAGTTCTTTTATTGTAACGTCTCCTCGATGTTTAATAATATATTCTTAAACTTTTCTATATTCACTTTTAAAGTATTTATTTTGCCCAAAATAGACATTCTTTTGCACATAGCATCTAATTCTTGTATTTTATGAAATGGGGAAACTGTTTCCTGCGTACGAATCATAGTCCAAAACAAACAACTGAGAAGTTTTATAGATCTGCATTAAAAAAAAAACTTACAGTTAATAGAAATTGTTTTTAATGAGAAACTTTTCCTTTCTTAAATTTAGATATTTATAGCCTCGAGACTTAATTAATTGAGGAGAATTTTCTTAAGGTAGCTAATTTCATTTAGAAGCATTCAGAAACTTTAAGAGAAAATAATACAATAAAATTAAATTAAAAGCTTACCACCCTTACCTTTAGCCACATGAAGGGGAAATCCGGACCCCCCGTTAGGAGCTAAATCATCAGTTGGCACGAAAAACCCCGCACAATGACATACTTAATGTCCCCACAAAACCAATAGAATAAATCTCGAATTAAAGTTTTAAGAACCGTTCCTAAAGAGACCCGTTCCTTCTTTTAAGAACCTCAGTAATTTAGATTAGCGAGCATTTCTGCGAAAGGACTACTTTGATGGGCCCATAAGATTTGGTTTCTGGCTTTTTTTCTTTTTCTTTTTTGCACTGCGCTTTCAGATTTTTACGCGGCAGTAAAGTTTATCAGCAAAATCAAAGCTTGCTGCTTGGAAGTCGGCTATTAAATTTTGAATATTTTTTTTTTCACTGGCCTACGCTGATAAGAGTGGTTGGTATTTATGGGATATTTATCAGAAAGTTTTTATTATTATATTTAGTCCATCACGCAAGAACCACGGATGTTGTAGAGTCAGATATAGAGGAAGCAGGTGATTTGGAGACGCAAATCTTTATCAAGGAGTGCCTATGTCGGATTCTCTTAGGGCTACGCATGTGTTTTAGGTTTTATGTGTAGAACACGATAGTTAGTGAAGAACTCTTCGAAGTACATTTGTTTATCAGAGTATATTTTTTCTTCTAGACTCTTGCGTCAATATACTTTCGTTTTACATGCAATAAAATCAGGAGTGGCTGTTCTGTTATCCCCCTTGATCTCGGAAGGGAAGACATTTGGAAGCAATCCAGATGGCTCCAAAATAAAGATTTAGATTCTAAATGACACACGACACTGGTGTCTCTGTTCCATTTATCATCAGCATGTCAATTATGTAGGAGCATGAAGTCAATAAAAATCGAATAACGCTTGCTAAAGCCTCGTATTATCATTTTTATTAAAACGATAACGGGAGTTTGGAGCTGAGAATCCTAATTAGAACTGGCAGGAAATCTTCGCTTTTGAGGTCTTATCGCACTTAATTCAGCTGCACAAGTTAGTTTAAAAACAATTATTCGATAGGGAGTAATGTTAAGCTGTAGTTGATCTGAATATACAATTTTATATGGATTATGTACCTCTACGATGACAATACAGTTCAGATTGCCAGGACGGTCATCTCCGCCCATGACACTATTTGAATAGGCTTCATCATAGACACGACATCATCATCATCATCATATGGATTATGTACCATCACTATAGATTTATCCCAAAAAAGCTCTCTAGAATATAATTGTTGTCTCATACTAGTGATACTTCACATGAACGATATTATTCAGAAAAGTTTATAATCAAATTTTAAAATCAATTCTAGGAGTTCGCTCTGAGAAGTGTATTTTGTTTATTTTCCGTAAAATTTCAGTAAAACAAAATCAACGTTTCATCTGCAGAGCTGGGTAAAAATGTGCCTAAAATACAAAGTTCATTTGATGACTCAAATCACCTGTTTAGGGACTCTAATTAATATGTTATGGACTGAAGTAGATATAATAAAATAAAATTTAATCGAAACTACAGTTAGAATGTATATTTTATATGATATAGGGAAATTTAATATCCAATGTCATATGCACACTTAAATCACGCTTTTTAAGTAATTCCCTGATCTAATCTGGAATTATTGAAAACTATACCGTTTACTGCATTTTATAGATATTTTCATCATTTGATCAACTGTAGCACAAAAGTAACAAAACCAAATTAAACTGAAAGCACATACTGCTATTGAAAGGACAAATTTAAAGTTGTTTTTTTATATATATATAAAGAAGATATACTTTTCTACATATATTTGCTTTCATGACTGTTATCTTCCACTCCCTAATAAAATGATCCGAAAAATAAATACATTTTAAAATACTTGTTTTTTCAAGGCAATATCCTTAATTACTGCTACCTAAGGTTTCTACAAAAAAAAGGTGAATGACTTACTTTTAAAATATTACAAATATGAATACTCTTTTGCAGCCTTCCCTATATTTGAATTGATATAAAACAGACGGAAGATCTCAGTAACTTTAATTGTTTACTCTTGTTACGACAAATAACGTTTTTAAGGATTAAATATATTAGATCTAACGTGAATGGTTTCTTTCAATACGACTATTTTGTATAAATTCAGATGGTGTAGACGAATTTTCCAGAATACTTTTCTTATATTCTTATAAGTGACAAAGGACAGTAATCTATTTAATCTAAGTTAACTAATCGGGACAGGAAAATATTAAAACAAATTAAGTGACTCACTTCATTCATTTTCTTAAAAGGCGAGACATCTTGGACTTAAAAGGGCCGAATTAGGTTGTTTATCTTGCCTCACTTTATGCAATACATCTATCTAAGCGTAAAATAAGCAAATATTGTGTTACAGGATAGAGCAATAATATATGCTTTTAAGAGAAGAATAAAGTGTGCTCTCCCTTCACGTTTATTATGTTAAGTGCACCACTTTTGCTTATTTTACTTTTAATACGTTTTATGATTGTTTACCGCAGAGTGTTTATTTTTAACTCTCATTTCAATGAAAAACATGAAGCTTATCTTAGTCAGTTGAATAATTTTCTTTGATTCAATATTTTTTACAAGTACAACCTATCATAATTATTTATAGAACGTGTATTAGATTCATTTGTTTCCTGTTAATTTAGGCATCAAAGAACCGTATTCAGATCTTTTCATCACTTTTAATAAAACCTATTCTTTCGAAAGTAGACATTTAAAAGGAAATTCTAGAAATTATCGCATCATAAGCATGCAATGACCTAACTTAACTATGCAACATGGTACTATCAACTATCAGTATTTCAGCGGTTAGTAAAACAGTAGTTATAATTTAAATAACTGAAATATTTATTCCTTCTTGGCAAGTGCATATAACCAAAAAATTTCTATCAGCGAAATGCCAACTTACAGCTGAATTATAGCGCAGACTTCAACTAACATAACTTATGTAACCTATCATGGACTCATATACAGAAGGTCGTTCGCACTTTATGGAAACGATTTTGTAATTTATTTTTGTCGATTGCATTTTAAGATAAAAATTTGGCAACTTCAGAAGAATCGTATGCTACTGTTTTGTTTTGATTGGAATGTAAAATAAAAGATTTATTTAGATGGCTCCTAAAATTGACATATGGTACATCTGATATAATACTCTGTGACTTTTTTCGTCTCGTCACACTGGGGGAGGTCCAAGTTCCCTTGTAAGGTCTTAAAATACCTTTAGAAAACCTTTAGCAAGACCTTTAAAAAACGGTGATTGGAGAATGACCGTAAAGTAAATTGGTTTCAGACAGAATATTATCATGTAATAATTTAAAAATAAAAAGTATGTATGTAGTTATACTAATTTAAATCGATGGGGAAAACATATTTAGGAATCCCAATATATAACCAGAAATATATTATATCTATATAAATACGATAAGTTTATATTTTATATCCTTCATAAGATGAACTTGTTGTTGGGTCTTTCCCTATTATCGAAGTTCACGGTAATGGGAACAAAATTAGGATTTTCTGAAAGATTGTCGTATCTTAAATTATAAGCACAAAACTTGTCTTTCACGTCGCACAGGTATGATTGAATTAAAATTAGTTTTCCCTCAGTTTTGACCAGGTTTATCTGAGCTTTAAAAGTTGACATAAATTGATTATAATGTATCACAAAAACCAAACACTTCGTTCAGAGGGGAAATTGGAGATCCTTAACTAAATGCTACATATCAACGGTTATGAATTTTCAAACTCCTCTGCATAATTTTTTCATGTTTGAACACATAAGTGGTCATTCGTAAGAAATCTTCAGACGCGTCTTCTCATCCAAAATTAAGCCGAAGAAAATTTTCTTTTTCAGAATTTAAAAAAAAATTTAGATGATTTTGTGGTTAAATTTTAAATTAAACAATATATTAGAATGTTATTTCTGATGAGCTATTTTAATAGATTTTATGTCTAATTTAAAGCTCAAATAATCAGTTTATTTTCTGAAACAAAGTAACCAAAGTGAAAGGAAGAACGAAGAAATCAAGACATTGAAGAAAGTTTTCAGAGTTTCAAATATGTTAACACGTATTCATCATTCCTAAGTTCATTATTCATCATTCATTTGTTTAAATCATCCTTTCAAGATGGCACTCCCTTCCAAGCATATCCTCCTATTACACACATAGTGATGCCCCAACTGAATACCTAATCTGCAATCATTCATATTGGCTTATCCTCTCAACTCCTAAAGATGTGATTGTTCACGTTAAGTTTACCTACATTATTCTTCCATTTGTTATGAGTTCAGTGTATTACATTTTCTGATATTTTTTTAAGGCATGTCCCATAAACACATCACTGAAAACAGCGTAACGCCTTAAAGGCATGCATCTGTCATGTCAGTTTTGAGACTATAAAAAGTATTAAATTGGATAAACACAAAGTTTTGATTCCTTTTGCGGAAAAGAAGAACCAGTTTCGTTCCAAGATACGCTCATCCGAGCATTTCTCATTCCTGAGGACTCAGTAGGACAGAAAAAAAGGCTTCACTCGTGTAAATCAGCTACACCCCGATTTCCGTCCCATTGCCCCTTATAAAATACCTATTAACCGTTAGCCTCTATCTCAAAAACCCTTTTTTTTTCAGTCACAACAAACATCCAGAGAGGTCGCATTTACTATTGACCCCATGTCAGCGACCAAAGTCTCTAATGAGGGCGACAGACTTCTGCTTTCTCCCTGCCTATTTACGAGAAACGGGAACGGGAGAGAGGCGAAGGGGCGACTGTCGCCACCGATTAGCGACGTCGGACCAGCGCGCGGAAGTAACGAAAAAAGAAAAAAAAAGAAGAAGAGAGCGAAGAAACATAATAAGTGAAACAGAGCTGGATGACACCTTCGTTGATGCCCAGAGTGAAACGTTAAAGACGTGGGTGTATGAAGAGGACTTTTTCAAGTTGTTATTGGGTATCGGTTATGTCGCTTGTCGTGTAAACAACGCTTGCGAGTGAGCTCGGGTTGCAGTGGGGATTAAAACACAGAGATTGAATCTGCCATCTTTTACAGAGGAGATTTGCAGTGGACAGTAATCACTGGTTTGTAAATGCAGATTAATTTGCGTCTAACCAGGAATTTTCTTTTTCATCTCAGAATTCAGTCTCGATAATGGATTCGTCGCATACAGAAAATATTTTTATTTTCTGTCACGAAAAGTAATTAAATGGAGGATGTAACTTATTGAACAGAAAATATATTATTGTAACTATATTAATCATTTGGTATAAACAACTTATGCTTGTTGCTGATGAGAATCCTTTTAAGAACCGCTTATTGTTTTTAAACTTTTTCTGATAAATGAGTAAATAAATAATGTAAAATATATCATAAAATCACAGGCATATGTTTGATTTTTAAAGAACACAAGAATCTTAAATTTTGACTCTCACAATGTACTGCTTTCTTTTGATCAAACGTCCAGTGTTTTATTTTTCATGACAGCAGACTTTCTCCCGTCAGGGAACATATTTTCGAAACACCCTTTCAAACTCCAGATAATGCAATTCGGAATCAAAATATTGTGAACTTTAAAATGATCAATGGATTCTTCCACTTTTCCTTCGTTACTTCAAATGCACTGGATGGAGTCGACATAGCTGTAACGCTTTCCAGATTGAAAACCCATCGGCTGTGAATTTTCTTCACTGTTTCAGGTTTTTTTTTCCCATGTTTCACATTTTGAAGACGAAGCTTTAATCCTTATTTATCATTAGCTGTAATAGCTACATCAAACAGTTCTTCTTCATGTTTGATAACATTTCCCCAATTCTCTTTCAGTTTTTAACTCATAGTTTCCATTAACAATCTTGAACGAAATCCCACACTGGCCAGTGGTTTAGACGTACCTTGAAACTAAAACAAACTGGAGTGTATGCAAAGGCTATGTACAGGTAGCCCTCCTACAGCCAAGGCATCTTACAACAAGGTTTCGCTCCAACACGATAGGATAAATTGCGGGAACCCTCGTATAACACTGCAACCTGTAACACGGTTTCGCTCTAATACGATAAAAAAAATTGCGGAAACCTTTGTACAACACTGTACTTCTATAGCACTAGATAACATGATTTTTGTTTAACACATTTAAAAACTAAATTACCTTAAAATAATGACAGGAAGGAATAATGAACTATAGTTGATTTACAGGAAAATGTATAGACAAATTATAATTTATTCATTTATAACTCTATAAAATTACAAGAAGGCCTAAGCTTAGCTGAAATTCTTGAATCATTTTTCTTGAATGCAGATCCTTCAACTGTAAGAAGCCGAAAATTCAAAAGGAAGCTACAAAATTGTCTCCATACCGTGAATCTACAATGATCTTGTAAGAACCAGCAAATAAACCAAAATAACAGATTTTTCAAAGAGTATAGAAAGTGCAAAAAATCTAAATGAAGAAAAAGGTTCTGAAAGTGAAGGTGATAACGTTCAATCGAATAAACGTTCTCGTTTGATTGTACTGTGCAGTGATGAGGAGGAAATTTATTAAATAAAGGTCGCATTAAATGAAAATAATATTTTTTTGTTTATTTTTTTATACATACATATATTTTTAATAAAAATTAAGTTGCTTATATGGAATTTTAAAAAATGTTTGTTTTTGACAAGTTTTCGGAACGTAACCCCCTTTTTTGAACTGTCTCTGGGTCTCATATAACACGATTTCACACAACACAGCATTTTCTAGGAACCTATCTACCGTGTTATAGGAGGGTTACCTGTATAACAAATGTTTGACTGGGGCCAATATAGCTGTAAAGCTTTCCAGATTGAAAACCCATCGGCTGGGAATTTTTTTCCACTGTTTCAGGATTTTTTTTTAATGTCTCACATATCGTAGACTAGGCTATAATCTTTATTTATCCTTAGCAGTATCATCTTCATCAAACAGTTTTCTTCATGTTTGATGACATTTCCCTCCTCTCTTGCACCTTTTAACTCATAGTATCCATTAACTATCCTAAACAAAAACGCAAACTGACCGGAGTTTTAGATGTACATTGAAACTAAAACAAACCGGGTTGTATGGGAAGGCTATGCATAAAAAAGGTTTTCGGTATGTGGACTGTGATTTATAAGGAACATTTAAGAGGTAAGTTGTAACTGAAAATGCATAAATTGACGTGTATATTTTGAACTGTAACTTATCTTTCGTACCTATTCGGTTAACTGAATTTTTAACTTCGTGATGAATCCTTTGTGAAAGGAGAAATAGATGCTGAGTGACAGATGAGGCTTCCAAAAGAAGGTCAAAGTTGTGGTGAATCAGCACATTATCTTTGAGTTACCTTTTTTTCTAAATTTAAAACAAATCTTAATCATGAAGGAAGCCGTCAAGTAAAAATACCAAGGTAATCAATAATTTATTCCGGAAGCCTAAAAAAGGATCACCTCCGAAGTTATAACTCTGTATTTAAAACATGAACTTTATAGAAACCACACGCAAGTAAGAATAATCACACGTGAGTGAAACAAACGCGAGTAAATGACGTTAATTTATTGCCGTTTTGAACTCTAAGATGGCATGACAGAGTTAGAGAATATTAATCAAACATTAACCATGAATTCTTCGATATTGCTACATTTTACCATCTTTTCTAGAGAGTTCATTGATACTAATTAGATATTACTGGGAAAGTAAACGACCTCTGCGAAGAATGATACTTCATAAAATGTGAAGCAAGTAAGAGAACATTAATTAAATTTATTTCAAAGGATTTACATATAATAATAAAAACATCAGAATATTTTTTCTTTAGCCCTTATAAGATAATTAGTTTATAAGCGATTATTATAAAACTAACAACTCTAAATTTGTAATATTCTTCTAAAGCTTCTCTGGTGTATTAGACCAGACGTAAAAATGTTATATTGCACACAGTGACTTTTATATCATTATCGGTCAGTGATAAAACTAAAATATAAAGCAAGTAAGAGATTATTCTATTATAATGAACATACATATATATAAAGTTACATCACATTTTTTTTTCCTTTCGCGTGAAAATCAATACTTGGGTCAGCAGTTTAGTATATAAACATTACTGGACAGTTACTCCTGTATTATACAAACCAGATGAAAAGATTGAAAATCGTAGGTAGTGACTATTCCCTTCTTTGACAGTGATTAAATTGAAGTGTAAAGCATTTAAGAGGACATTAGTTCGAACAGTAATGGATTCATATATTTTTTTTTCTTATGAGTTGATAAGTTAATGCGTTTATAAGTATTTTAGTATATAAAATTTATTTCTAAATGCGTAATATTACCCATTACAGCCCAACTGAAATTGTTTGATTGATTTATAACCGAAGTATGAGGGTTTGTCGATTTTTTATTCGATGGGAGAGCATACAAAAATACTACTGACTCGCCACGGTAGTTCAGTGGTTAGCTTTAGAAGACAGGGGAGCCGAAGAAGACAGGTTTGATTAAAGCTGGGATCGAGAGAAGAAAAAAATTGTATTATATGACGTTTTGAAAGAGAGAGAACTGGTACGTTAGAAAGTGTCATAGTCAGATTTATGAGATAAGCTTTGTTATAAAAGAAAAAAAATAATTTCAAATCCTCCCTATATCACTTGTATTGACAAGCACTTTGTATGAGGAAATAAAAATTAAAAATAAGAATCCCTCTCCCTCCCTAACCCCTCGTTTAGATGGTTCAGCTTATTGAACACCAGCCTGGAGGTTAGGAGAATAGGGTTCGAATCCTGGCTCTAGCAAAGGATCATTACAACGATCCCAACCGTTGGGTAGAGCAATACTGCATCATTAGGGGGGCGTATACCAAATAATCATGGTTAAATAAAATTAAACATCACCGGTAAAAAAAGTACAGTTCTTTACATATTGTATCATTGACCAAAAAAAGAAACAAAGAACTACGTGAAGAAGGGAATCCGAAAATGGGAGTTCCTCACAGCACTGGAATAGTTCACTTTATTAAATACAAGCTCGAGGTTCGGAGATCGCAGTTCTCACACTGTTCCAGATAGACTAGCGTCGTCACGACGTATTTATTGGATTCCAAAAAATTACTATAGAATAAATGCGAAAATGATATAAGTTTGATTTCAGAGATGGATTAAGAAAGCAAAGTCACTTGAATGGTGTTTACTTGTTTAACTAAATTTTACCTATGTGTTTTGAAACAAAAACTTGATTTTTCTTGCGATGCTGTAGCATTAAATCGGCCCATTTCAAGCAGTAACGATATGAATTACATGACTTTGAACAGTAAAAGTAGTATCTGAGTAAATAAAATGCTCTGCATATTCAAGTACAGTCAAACCCCGTTATAGCGAACCCGGTATATAACGAACTCACGCCTATAACGAACGAAAACTTTGGTCCCGCCATTTTTCTACGGTACGTAATTTAATTAGTATTGTATCAGTTTAATGTAATCGATTTTAGTCGATTTAATTCATTAATGATCATTTTTAATAGATTTTATCATTTTTTAATACATCATTATTGAATACATTATTGAATACATTATTGCAATTAATGAGTTATACATTTTCTGAACTCTACCGTAACGGTTCGGATGTAGAGAACCACCGGATAAAGCGAACAAAACCTTTGGTCCCTTGAATTTCTTTATAACGGGGTTCTACTGTATGAGTATTTGACCAAACAATTCAATTTACGTTTTAAGAGTATTAACATTTGGGTCATTAACATACTTAGACAATTTAAATAGCATATGAGGTAACAACGTACTCAATATATTAAAAGTACCATTTGATTTAAAATTATACCATCAATATTGAAAGTAGTATTTGAGTTTATAACATCGGTCAGCAGATGGAAAAACTGTGTGGGCGTCCGAGACTACACTCACATTACTGTTGTGGTATCTGTGCTGTAGCTTGTCGTGTAAACAACCCAAAGGGATATCTCAAGTAGCAACGGAGGATTACATCCAAAGGAACTCACTGTCTCCGCTTGATGGAGAACTGTTTTTATTTCCACTATTTATTTTAAGAAGTAAATTATGCCATGTTAGAAGACATGATACGGTGTCGTTGGTGAGGGAAAAAAACGGTTTAAGGTTAGGAAAGAAAAGTCATTTCAAATTGTCATCAATCATTGCTTTAACGATGACCTGTGAAAATACAGATGGCAGTGTTATTTTTTATTTTCTAATGAAGCTTCACATATCGAGTTTGGTAATAAATATAGATAGCTAAATTTGTAATATCATATTACAGCCTTTAGAAAGCCTTCGGGATAACATAGGGAAACCTTTGTGACGGGAACGAGAGGCTTTAGATTTTTCCTTCAAGGGAAATACTACTCTAATGCTCGTGCTGAGTCAAACTTATTTCTGTTTCCTTTACTCATATGAATGCAACTCTCTCTGTATACATACACACACGCACACACACACACACATGTATATATATATATATATATATATATATATATATATATGTATATATATATATATATATATATATATATGTATATATATATATATATATATAAATCATAACGGATATTTTTATAGACAAAATATTGTAAAAGAAGATATTGAAATTAAATCTAATAGAAAATACTAAAGAATATAGTACAGTTAATATAGTACAGTTTGAGGAACATATCTTTTACTGTATTTTAATATTTTTTTGGATAATGTTCAATCGTTTGCCGCATTAGCAAGAAAAAAAATATTCTTTTGTCTATTTCGTTGTTATGCACGTGACGATAAATTAATTTAAAGTACCAGAAAAAGAAATCTCTTGATCAGCATTTAATAAATTAAATTCTAAAAATTAATCTTTAAAAATTCACCAAAAAACATAAAATGGAGGTAAAGATTCAAAAAAGACTTCATTTTAAAGAAATTTTTATGATCTTTTTCGTGATTTAAATTTTATAACCCTCGGATTATTATTTTAAACTAGAAGGTAACCCGTCATTTTGACGTCATAATACTAATAATGACGTCATAATGGAAAAAATATATGAAAGTTAAAAAATATCCCGAATTATCTAACAATATTGCATTTAATCCACACCTTGTAAAAGTAAACCCTTTCATTATATTTTATTTATTTAGTTTTTCATGCGATTGGAGTAGTAGACTGCCATCCAGTTTTTTACAGCTCACTACGCGATATGAATACTTGAGCTACTTGATTCATTCACATTCAAGTTTGTGCACTTTCAGAATTCATCGCAAAAGTAAACAGATTTTTAAAAACTGTTAAATATACAGCTAAAAGCATCCAATTTTTTTAGTTCTGAATGTTTTATAGAAAAATAGGCTGAACAAACGTGATTTGATGGAGAAGATATTAGTTTTTAGGTAAGAAAAAATTCTGATCCACATCTGAAATTGAAATTAAGCCTAACCGGTGTTTGTTTACTGAGAGCTTCAAGATGAGTACAGCCCGGAAGTGTTATACAGAGACAACGGCTATAATATATATAATGCAAACTTTAAAGAATGTTACAAAAACAGCTGAAAATTTTAATTTAAAAACATCTAAGAAGAATTTTTCAAAAATATTTCTTAGTGCACCCCTACGCTATAAGAAGAATCGCCATGCAAAATTTCAGCCCTTTATGTCCAGCGGTTTGGTCTGTGTGTCATATGTCAGTCAGTCAGTCAGTTACGGAACTGTTTTATATATATAGATATTCTGGTACTGTTCAATATATTGTTTTTTAATGTTTCCTTTACAAAACTTGATTATGACTGATATCGTATTATTCGGGAAGTTCTTTTAGTCGATTACTCTATAACGTAATTTACTCTCCTTGATAGAGGAAGGGTATAAATAGTAATTTTATGCACTAAAAAAAAATAGGAAATTGTTTGAACTTTTTAAGGGGTTAGGTACCATTTAAAGGCCAAGAGACCCGACAAACATATCCCCATTTTCAATTATCAGTAGTTCGAAAATAATTTATTCAGAATTTAATTTTTAAAAAAATCTAAAAAGAGTGTTTCAAAAATCTTTCTTAGTTCACCCCTACACTATAAGAAGAATCGTCATGCAAAATTTCAGTCCTTTATGTCCTGTGGTTTAGTCTGTGCGTTGTCTGTCAGTCAGTCAGTCAATCAGTCAGTCAGTCAGTTACGGAACAGTTATATATATATATTTGTATGTATGAAATGGAAATAGAAAACACTAAAGAATAGAGGAGGTAGAATTTAACAAATATAACAGAACATAATAAATCAATTGGTCTCAGTTGTACCTACATATTAAGGAATGAAACCCCGTAGATTAAATTACTGATAAACTTTTATCAGTTAGACGCAACACTATTCATGAGCAAACGAGGAAAAAACGTGATTCATATTTCGTCATTAGTAGCCAATACGTGATATAAATGGAACAAAAGCACAGTGTTTCTGAACAGATTGGGCGAGTAAGATTCCTGTGGAACTACACTATGCTTGAGACAGTAAAAACTGAATACATATCAAAAAATAATACTCTTGTCATCCTCACATTACTTGTTTATTTCTTGTTATGTTTTATACTATGGAACATTAAATAATATGGATTCCGAAATAGTCTAGAAACATAAGTAATCTCTCTTTAAAACACGCAACTATTTCAATTTGTTGAGAAAAAGAAAAAAAGAACAGCCTCTGTCATCTAAACTTTCATCTCAGATAAATAATTTTATAATCAATATAGTTTTTCAAAATCTAACATTTGGTTACCCCAAGCAATGAACTAGAATACCTATTACACTGTTCAAAGTATAATACAAAGACCATTTACAAAAAACCATTTCTATACTTGCCCTGTTAAATGAAACTAAAAGCCACATGTATGAATCATTCCAGACTATACCTATAAATTTTATTATTATTCTATGAAAAAAAATACTCATTCTTTGTTGGAACTTTCAGTGAATCAGAAGAAATCTAATTCTCTTTATAAAAACACAAATACTTCTTCGATTCTATTCCATCTGCTGCGAAATCAGAAAAAAAGAAGAAAAATTCCCATTCATTTTGCAGCTCGATCTCACGGTATCAAATTCATCATGATCATCATATTATTATTATTACTTTCCGAAAAGGCGTACTTACTTATCTTACTTTTACATTTTATATGCCTGAAGTTATCAAGATTAACACGGTCTATATCTGCCCCTTCTTTCGTCCATTTTCCCCGATAGTAACTAAGTGTTATTTCGGACGACGAGGTAAATATTAGTAGATTCGCCAGTTTCTCTTTGCTTTTTTCTTCGTCCCTAGCGCGAAATACTTCTGTCTGTCAGCGCAGCGTAGGCGTTTAAAGGAGATACGATGTCAAGCTGTTTAAGAAATACGAGCTTCGAAACTGATTAGCTAAAGATACATAGTAGATAGGTAATATAAACAGCCCGTACACGTGTCAGTGTTAAGAAGTGGGAATGGCAAATGCTATGAAATGCAGAGTGTTTTGATAGTTTGACTCTCGAATCTACATTTATAAACAGGGCCACGGTAGGGTGGTAAATAAATAATGGAATCTTGGTATACAGAGGTATGTGACTGCTTTATATGTCAGTGTGATTAATGGTGAAAGGTTCTCTAGGACTTTCTGTTACAAGTTTAAGCTCAGAATTGGATACCATGTCTTCAGGTGGGACAGTCCAGTTATAAAAAATATCTAATTAAATAAAATTGTCTTAAATTGACACAAGTGATTTATTGACCGATAACTTATAGCACACTTCCAATATTTAATTTGAATCACATATTCTCAGCGTAGTATTATTGGATCACAATATTGTAATTCCAATATTGTATCAAATTATTGTAATTATTGTAATTATTGTATATCACAATATTGAAATTCCAATATTGTATCACAATATTGTGTTCCAATATAGGATCACAATATTGTAATATCCAATATCCTCGAATATCCGAATCCGTTCGTTCAGGCCGTATAGGGAACATCAGTATTTACGGCCATTAGGTTTTAGCTGGAAGTTCCGGCTGATTTTCCCCATGTAGAGAAAGATAACTAAAGTACTTAAAAAATTCGTGTATTGTATTTATTAGCGGGTTTCTCAACTTAGTTCTCTAGGTTCCATCAACCTTCTCGAATATTCTATTGCAGCTTCCTTTTGCTAATTGAGGGAAGAACCAATTAGAAATCAGAGGAGGATTAACAGAGAGATAGAGAAAGAAATCCATTGTGCTTGAAAGACGATAATATTTTAATATGACCAGTGCATTTAGGTAGCAAGGATGCCACTCTCGGTACTTTAATATTAAATAAGACATAAAACTATACAGATAACTACATTCAAGGAACACAGAGGATAATATCTTGATTTTTAAAATAATTTTTTTTTAAAATCTCAGAACTAGAAAATATACAGTTATGAATTACTTTAGTAGTAGGAGCGGCAACAAGTCATCGGTACAAAAAATACTAAAGTTTTCAACTTCACTATCAGAAAGTAAAAATTTCTAGTTATAAGATTGTTCACATTTTTTTTACTGGCGCACACTAATGTGTTCACCGGTAAAGTAAAGAACTATAATGCTGTGGTTATTATGTCAGTTTAATTTATTAAGCGAATTCTTCTCTACGCCTGCAATTGTCTCGAAGAGTTTCTTTTATCTTCCCACTGCGTGAAAATTAAAATAATACAATTCACTCTGAAAAGTCCCCCGCAAAATGTTTCTACATTCCAAACAAGAAAATCCTTTTTTTTACGTATTTTATGACTCACATTATAAAAGGTAATTTTTGGGGATGTATTTCCTGCAAAATTTCCTTACAGTTTTTATTACAAGTTCATATTCATTTTCAGATGCATAATCCAAAGACTGAATTTGGTTTAAAAATAACCTTTGTTAATACGAGCCTCGACATTCAATGTTATACTTAAGAAATTAATACTGAAATTAATTCATAGAGGAGGTACATTAAATAAAAAATTTAAATGGATAGTAGTATTTTTGAAAAATAACTTGTCTATTTGAGAGTTTACGTTTATGATACAAATAACGATCAAATCGGAATTTTTAATGGAACGATTTTGGATATTCCAGTTTGTGAATCTAAACAGTTATTCTGCAAAATCTGTCAGCAGTAAGCTTAAGATACAAACAATAACCCGGACCTTGAAATAAAGATTTTGATCACACAATTGGTAGTTTAATGGCAATTTTTTCAGCATTTGAAGTGGTAATGGAGGTTTATTACAAGTCTGGCGCGAAATCTCTTCCACATGCTGGTAATTATATGATATCAAAAGTGAAATTTTATAGACTGAACACTACTGGAACTGAATCTGTTAGAATCAACTCTATCCTTTGTTTCCCCACAGCAGTGTCATAACCTAGTTTGAAGTGAAGTGTATTAATGATGCGTGACGCGATTTTCTGCGAACAAAGTGGTTCCGACTGAAAAGGGTCTTTGTGTTTTTTAGATGAGACTCTTCTACATGTGTTGCGCGGATGACAAAGAGAATTGGTCTCCTACAAAGATGGGTCTTTTTCGGAACTCTTTGGGAAAACGCATATACTCTGAGTTGGCCACTCTCATGCGTGACAGGAGACGTTATCTTTGTTTCACGCCTCCTTCCCTCTTGACGCATTCTTAGACGTTACTTGTGATTCATGCCTCAGTCATAAACACTGAATCATTTGATGTTAACTTCGCGCAATCAAGATATGCACCGCGGGGAAAAATAGAAACAACTTTAAATGTTCTTTTGCTACGATCTGCGCTAATAGTACAAGAATTTTTCTTATTTGTTTGTTCAATTAGATCCCCAAATTTAGCGAGTCTTTCTAGAATCCGTCAGATCAGGATAAACGTAAAGACTCATTTTAACAACAGTTTTGAAAACACGAAAGTTTTAGTCTTGCAGAAGACAATCAGCGCATCCCTTTAAAAAGATATAGAATGTTCAGATATCCAACTCTCTTCTGAGCGTAATAAATACTAACAATAATTTCTCTTTTGTTCATAATAATGTATGTTTGCCAATAGAGTTAACTGATCAAAAATTTCCCGTATTTTACCCTCTGAAGGTTAATGTTCTACGAACTGAACTATTCAGGCAATGTGAAAAATTGATATTTAAAGAATTTTATACGTAAAATATTTTCCTTTTTCTTTTTTACGCCGTAGGGTTTTGGCCGGTACATATTGTTTATTTACTTAATTATATACTATTTTGTTTCTGCCTATGGTAAATTTTTAGCCCCATGAATATTTGTTTTTTATTTTTTCAGTATGCTCACCATATATTATCTTTCCAAAGGTCGAATTGCATCTGTAATTTTTCAATCGAAAGCCGTAGGATTTGGGTCTGTGCATATCGTTTATTTACTTTTTTATTTACTTTTTTTGTTTCTGACAATGACGAATTTTTTATCCCATAAATATTTGTCTTATACTTTGATCATATGCTCACTGCGTTTTATCTTCCCAAGGGTGGAATGCATCTGTAAATTCTTAATCCAACGCCGCAGGATTTTGCTCGTTATATATCGTTTATTTACTTATTTATTTACAATTTTTGTTTCTGGCAATGATGAATTTTTTACCCTGTGAATATTTGTCTTAAACCTTTTCTATATGCTCACTGTATACTACCTTTCCAAGGGTCGAAGGCATCTGCAATGACCCCTCTCCAGAACCAGTAATTAACCCTGATCTTCTAACTTCGAGGTTGGAATTCTCCTAACAGAGACTATGAGATATGAGAAACTTTCATTTGTCGAACTACATTGCTGATAGCTTCCGCACTAGATAATTTTCTGAATTTTGAACTATATATATATCTCACAGGAAAACGCAAAAAGGAAAATTACAAGCATTTGTGAATTGTTCATAGTGACAATCCCACCTAAAGCTCCACGGCCTGACGATGAACAATTGATTGGTTCAAAACATGTCTCCATGTCCCTTTAAATACTTTGTAGACCATAAAAAGTTGCGTTTTCCAGTATATGTATCTCACCCAAATGACATCCTTGATTAAGTTCCTACCTGAAAAGGCCTTGAGTCCGACTTTACTGAAACTGCTGGAAATTTCACTTTCACCTGACAACTTTTCAATTATCCTTTAGGGCAAAGTGAAGAGCCATAACAATATCACTTCGGGGCGTGCTGGCCAAGTTGTCAAAGACAGCGATCCAATGATCTGAATGTCACTGATTCGATACCCGTCGCTGATAAATCCACCGCCGTGTACACTAACGGCGGCTGGTGGACGAAAAATCTGTCGTGACTGCAATGTCCTCCAAGTTCTCAAATTTACTTCTGGAGGTGCGGGATCAAGTGTACAGGTCTCGCCACTTGATTCGGTTCTAAATTACGAGAACGGCTTGTAGGTGGTAGTGCTGGTCACCTATACGGTGCCCCCTTAAATGAATAGCCAGAAGTCTCGCGGTGTACATGCAGGTGAAAATATTTAGAGACAAGTGCCCCCGCGTTCGAAGTAAAAAAATATCACTTCTAATATTATATTTTAGAAAAGTGTTTTTGTTTCAATTGCTCATCTTTTGGCCACTGAGAACAAAAACACAAGTAATTAAAAATATTTTTCAAGTATGCTCATATTTGTCTAATTACTTATAAGAACAATGAATATAAATAAAATTCATCTACAATTTGGGGGTTGAATCAAACTATACTTATTGCGAAACTCAGATTTTTTTAAAGCAAGCTTTAATTACTGTGAATCCCAGAATTAAAAATTTAGGAAAAGTTTTAAAAATTTAGGTAAAGTTTTTTCGACAAACTCGAAGTGATAATAAAATGCTTTACTTGAATAATCTTTTCACCAGACATGAGCGACGCTCAAAATACATTATATTAAAACCTATAAGATCGTGTAATATTACGGATCCCATAATATGAAAAAAATTATTTGTTTACAAAATAAGGGAGCATAGTATATAAATATAGGTACAAAATTATGAAATTGTCAGATAAAACAAAACTTTAAAAAATAAGTAAATTCTTTTCTAAAAAAACAAAAGTATTTTTTAACCACTTGAAAAATACCCTTAGCGCAAACTTTCCTCCATATGTTTCACAAACCAACATGATCTCAAGTGTATTAATGATGCATGACGTTATTTAGCGGCGAACAAAGTGGTTCACGCCGAAAAAGGCCTCTATTGTCTTCGGATCAGCTTGAAAAGGCGACTTGTGATGCCAAAAGAATGATGTGAAAAACTCAGCATAAAAAGGATATTTCGTATTTCTCTTCGGTTTTATTTTTCGGCTTATTTGAAGATCTTTATCCTTGTACAGACCATCATTCAGGGGATGACACGTGACATCTGCCCTCAGTGATTTTGACATTTTTGTCTACTTCTTCTAAAGACGTTTCTCGTGGTTCCTTTCAGGAGTAAATTTGCACTTAAATGTAGAAAAAGAGAAGGCCTCTTAAAAGAAATTTTGAGAACTTTGTAGGATAATGGACATTTTTCTTTTCAATAAATTCGATGATAGATAAAACTCACAGTACCTTTTAAAATATTCCTTCATTAAATCTAAACTTTCAGTGGTATATAACTTTTAATGAAATAAGCTTTATTATGTATGGCTAGTCAAATATATATATATATATATATATATATATATATATATATATATATATATATATATATATATATATATATATATATATACAGTATAAATCGTTTATAAGAACATCCAGGGGACTTTAAAAAACTGATTCTTATAATCGATAGTTTTTATATCCGATAGATAACTTACAACTGCTAGAAATAACCAAATTCATTGTCACATAATTTTTATTTATACACCTGAAACATGACGTTCAAAAAATGGTTGAAAGGTTCAATTTAAATCAAGGAAAAACACACTGCTCATTTTCATATAAGTATGTATTTTTGAACTTTTTGAAATACATAGTTCTAAAAACGTTAAAAAGAAAAGTGAGTAAAATTATGATGCTATTATGAATGTACATACATAATGTAATATTTTGTTTTTACATGTTTATTAATTTTCTGAAAAATAGTCAGTATAATTTTTTTTAAATTTTTTTAAAATTTATTATTATTTTTTAAATAAAAATAATTTTCGGTTATCGCGACAAGTTCTTTGACAGCTTTTTTTTTATCGCATCCTTCACAAAATCGTCATTGCAAGCTAAAAATTTCTTTAAAGTATTGATTGCTGAAAACATTTATATTAAACTCGGACAAGGAAACTCGTTCAAAAGATCTTCTAAACTGGCACTGTCGTCAATGTCATCATCTCTGCCAGAAATCTCTGCATTTACACCTGCAACAATATCTGCATCCGTTACATTCCCATGAGTTGCAAGAGCCAAATCTGTCTTCATATTCCTGAAGTGAATCTTGTTCAATTGGCAAATCTCGAACTCAGTCTTGGCGCGTTTCATTTCTAGCGTCTGAGTTTAAAAAATGGGAGGATTTTGAACACTAAGAAAACCAGCAGACAGGAAACAATTCGATTTTTTTTATTGAAGATTGAAGATTTCATGGTCTTCATAACCTTCTCTTAACGTAGTCCAAACGGTTTTAAGCCAGTTATCATAAACTCCTGGTGGCACGGCGACCAGGTGACGGCCGAATAGCTAGTGCGCTGGCATTCGGTTCAGATCCTGTGGGTTTTAGTCCCACTGTTGGCATGGCTATTTGTAGCCGTTCGGTATCGGCTTTAAACTGTAGGTCCGGGTCTAATTAGCCCTCGTATAGCAAAAAGTTGACCGTAGAGCTCCAAACCAAACCAAACCAAACCTGGTGGCACGGCCTTCGATTCGCCATTGATTCTCCCGAACACAATGGAATTCCTCCCCCGAAATCTCTGGATCCTCGAAGTTGAACAAACGAAATAAGGTTTTTAAAGAGCTTCGCAAATTCATTTGCTTTCCCTTGCAAAATCGGTCCGATTAGGGAAATGTTGGCACTCCTTTGAATCTTAAACCAATGCAAAATGGCATCTTCTATGTCAGCATGTGGACTTTTTCGAAGTTTCTTAATTTTTGTCCGTTTTTTTTAGATAAAAAATGGATAAAATGGTTGAAGAACAACGTGCTGCTACTTCCCAATTAACATGTTCGTATAAGCGATTTATTTTTCCAGAAACAAATTAATTTTAAGTCACTAAAAGCGATATGTTCTTATTAACGATGTTATTATAACCGGATTTTATATACATCATTACACATGAGAATTGTCCGGGAACTAATAATTCAGTTCTTTTAAGCGATATGTTTTTATAACCGGTGTTCTTATAAACAGTTTTTACTGTATATATATATATATATATATATATATATATATATATATATATATATATATATACAGGCCTTATCTTCTAATAAAATATGTGGGTATACTATATTTTCTCAAATAAAGGTGCGTATTTTTAGTACCGTGTTTTCACACGTCACATCACAGGGGAACAAAAAACTCGCAATTAAAAAAAATATTTTTTGTTATATATTAACAATTGATTCATAAGTTTCTTAAAATTTTGGTTCAGTTAAGCCAAAATAATATACTTAAAAAAAGGTTCGGGATATACTTTATCTCCACGTACCCCCAGAAAAAAAGCCCTGCATATATATATATATATATATATATATATATATATATATATATATATATATATAAGAAATAGATGATAGAGAAAACCAGTAATAGCTCTAAAGCTACTTGCAGCCAGGAACAAATAACATGAAAAGAAAAGTTTGAAAGAGGTTTTAGACAGCATTTCTTCATCAGCGGTGTCAATGCTGTCTAAAAATCAATGGATTGTTTCCGATGAGTATGATCTATACAATAAGCACACTCAGACACAGTACAATCCATGAAAAACAGAAGAATTGATTAAATTGAAGAATTTTGGATAGACTTTCGGGGTAATTATTCCGTGTTAGCACAGCTTTCAAGTCTACAAGTCTAAAATATGTTTAATCCTATTGTCTTTAGAACATAGCCTATTTATACGAACTAACTGATTTACAATAATGTTATTAAAAACAGATTTATGTAAACAGGTTAGATAATTTTGAAATTTAACAATATTAAAATTATAGTCACATCTTTTGTTGTATAAGTCAAAAGTAAATTTGCTGTGAGAATTTAATTTAATATTAATATCTAAAAAGTTTACATTAATATTATCATGGCTACTTTTAATTAGTTCCAGTTTAGGAGGGTAAAAATTTAAGTCTATATGGTTATTACTTTTATTAATTACTATTATATTATCTATATATCTAAATATATTGTAATTGCAATTTTCTATATTATTAATTTCAAAATAATATAAGTATAAATTAGCTAGCATACTTGAAGCATTACCACCTTGTGGTACACCTTTGGACTGTAAGTATATACTATTATTATGAACTATGTAATCATGTTTAGTTACTAATTCTAGGAGCCTATTGATACGAGTTAGTTTAATTTCGTTGCCTAAGTATTGAATATTATTTTGCACTAACATTATGCTTATTCTATTTAAATCAATTATATCGATATTATTAAATAGATCTTTAAAATCATAAGTTACTACATTTTTACAGTTATCTAATGTTTGTATTGTTCTAATTAGACTAAAGCTATTATCAATTATACCACAAACACCAGATGTTATATTTTTATAGATTAATTTAAGGTAATTTAATAATAATTCACTTGCTTTAGTAGCATAAGTGTTGTGATCACAGGTTACTGCTCTAAAAGCAATAGGTGTTTTATGAAATTTAGGAACTAAAGTAATATAAGGAAAAAGATAATTGTTAGGTGATATACCTAGTAGTTTATATTTTGCTATTATTTTCTTAATAATAATACTAGTAGTTTCTTTTAATGGCTGAAAAAGATCACTATTTTCTAGCTGTTTTTTAAAACTTAAGGCAAAATATTTTTTTACAAATTATTGCATATTTGTTGGCTGCTTTATCTACATAAGTGACTATAAAGTCTTCTTGTAATTTTGTAATAGCAGCTTTAAAGTGTTTATAGGAATTATTAATGTTATTACTATTATACGGTAGTTTAGCATGTACTAGTTTTAGTAAATTAATTTTCCATGGGTTGAAGGCTTCTGTAGGTATAGAGTAATTAATTGCTATTTTGTATATAAATTTATCTAAATCAGCATTTAAGAAACTTATTATTTATATATATATATATATATATATATATATATATATATATATATATATATATATACAGAAGGCTTTTATATACATATATATATATATAGAGAGAGAGAAGGTCGTTCCCACTTTATGGAAACGATTTTGACTGTTAAGCTTTATGTATAAATGCCGTAATTTTTCGCGGCGATTTCCTTCTGTCTGACAGCCATGGTTCTTGACAATAACTCTATCTCGAATTTTCGACGAAAGTAAAATTTGTCTTAGTTGTGTCATGTCAATTGTACCCCATTCCTCTTGTATCGTTTTCCAAAGTCTGTTCAGTGTTCTTGGATGCCGTTTTCCTAAGGCTCGTTTTAATAAACCGAAAGCGCAAAAGTCTATTGGAGAAGCGTCGGGTGATTTGACAGGTATTTCATTAAATGGGATACACTTTATTTCTGTCTTTGATTCTTTCTTTGCTAAATAATTGATTTAGACGTGTGACTAGAAGCTTTGTCCATATAAAGCTCAACTTTGTCAATGTCCTTTCCATATAAGGCTGGAATTTTTTCTTCAAAAATTGGTTCTAAAATATTCTTCTGATAGTCGAGTGAATTAATTTTGGCTTTACTTGAGACTTTTTGGATTTTTAATCTGCCGTTGTAAGAAAATCCTGCAACTATCCTGAATCCCTCTGGGAACTTTTCTGTACCCTGACGGAGCCATTTCGTACGGTCATTCCCGTCAGTTGAGCAATAGAAAATTCATCTTTTTTTATTACAGTCACTTAAATACACCCATGTCTCATTGAGTGTTACTACAAATTTCCATTTTTCAACAACTAGGTGTTTTTAATATAATTTTCTACAATTTGTTTTTCTTTCAGCAATATGCTTTGGCAAGAGCAGATGAACTTTAGATTTAAATAACTTTTATAACGTCAAATCTTTATGAATGATTTTACTTACAGTGCCAGACGATATTCCTAGTTTCGATGCAATGGATCTTTGATTCGGCGGATTTTCTTATAGGATCAGAGACTTCACTTTCTTGATATTTACCTGCGTTTGAACAATCTTAGGATGAGATTTTCCAGCCAAGTTTTCATTTTTACAATCAGTCAGATGTTTTTTCTTTTCAAATTCAATATATTATAAATACCTTTATTCGAAATGCCATAACCACAATTTTTACACCGCTTTATAATTTGTTGATACGAATATTTCTCCTCGGAAAGTGCAGTCACGTAACCTTCGAGCCATCTATCAATTTTAGGAGCCATTTTCAAGATAAATCTTTTATTTTACATTCCAATCAAAACAAAACAATAGCAGATGATTATTCTGAAATTGCCAAACTTCTATCTCAAAATGCAAACTATATATATATATATAGGGTTATACCATAAGGCCATCTTCGGTTTTTTCTTATTGGTCAACATGAATGATGCAAGGTTTTACACTTATTGCGTGATCTTACAATCTGTATGGTTTGTTAGATATATTTTACTGGCACTCGATTCCCATTGATTATAGGTGTTCATACCAATTGTACAGATTGTAAGTTTATGCAATAAATGTAACACATTACATCATTTATTTTGACCAATAATAAAAACACCGCATTACTTATGGGATGATCAAATATATATATATATATATATATATATATATATATACACACCTGATTTCTTCAAAAACATATAAATATCACTTGCAATTTTTAATTATTTGGAAGGCTTATCATAAACAGCGTCATGGCAGTAACGACAAACCACCCTCTACATATTAGCATTAAAGATATCCATACTTTGAAACATATATCATTTTTCAGGATTAAAGCGATACAACACCACAGTGACACAACAGTAATACATTACAAAGGTCAGACATAAAGTACAGGATTAAATCTGGAGAGTAATTTAAAAATTCCTATGTCACAGATATACAAGATAACATTGGTCTCGCAGCACGCAATATCGTGATAAGTGATAAAAATGGTTGATGCTGCTTTGGAATATATGAAGGTTTTCGTATAAAATGACAGATACAAGGGGACTATAATCACGATATTACTCAAATGCGGTATGATTTTAAACAGTCCCTGAATGCACTTGTGGTACTTATTAGGAGATATATTGTAAGGAAATTAAAACCCCCATGCATATATATTTATGGAACTACCCATTAGAATTTTAAAATAATTATTTAAATAGAAAGAACATCTCACTAAGTTTTAATATCAATCATATATTTCGATCAAAGTATCATAGATTTCGATGTGGGCACCTTTTGTAGCACGACAAACGTCTAAATGGTAATCCAGTTCTCACCAAGTGTTCCGTAGCATATCAGAAGTTATTACACGAATTGCTTGAATGATACGTTTCTTCAACTTATCCACAGTTTCAATTTTTTGTTTATGCACAACGGATTTAATGAATCCCCCCCAAAAAAAGTCTAATAACTCCTGATATGTTATAGGAAACACTTGGAGAGAACTGGACTACCAGTTAGACGTTAGTCGTGCTACTAAAGATGCACACATCGAAATCTATGATACTATGATCGAAATCTATGATTGATATTAAAACTTGGTAAGATATTCTTTCTATTTAAAGGAATGTTTTTAAATTTTAAATGGTAGTTCCGTAGAAATAAGTCATAACTTTTGAGTACTTTTAGCCCGGACACCCTGTATATATATGTATAGATAAATTATTAACTTACGTATAAATAATTCTACTAAGAATTTAACATGTTAATTTTAGCCCTAATTTACTGTACTTATGTCAACAGAGCTCTAAAAGTGTTTGGCCTTTTCTCGATTTTGATAAATTATTGATTCAATAAGGAGAAAATTTTAATTATGTAATTTCCTTTCTTATGCTTTGTATTTATTGATTTTTGTAATTTATTTGTTCTATTTAGCTTTTAAAAATTATAAGGTTTATCTTCCTAGTTACTGCCCTGAACTCCCTTATTATTGAGCTGTTTAAAGCAAGGTTGTACAGAGAAAATCATGGATAGTTTAAAAGTCGCCCTGAATACATAAGAAATTAATGAATATTTAGAAGTTTTAATTGAACGATTTATAGAGGTTTTGCCTCACTGGATAGTCGAAAATTAGTTGTAGTTTCCTATCGGTTTTTAGGGAGTGTTTTAGTATTATCATTTCCAATTAATACATTCGTGTTTTAGTAAATAGTACAATAATATTCAAGTTTTCTTACATGTCTATTTGCTTTTCCTCTAGTACAATGGATTATTCACCCATGGAATTTCCTTGTAGTTGTTTATATTATGTTTCTATAATATATTTATTTTCCTATCCCTGCTTGGGAAATAACTAATATTTATCTAATCAGCATGCACTAAAAAAAACCCCTTTAAATCAATTGAAGTCTGCCATTTTGAAAATATTTGTCATCAAATTACTAGAACATATATAATAAATTACTTTCCTAGAATTTTTATCTTAATTGTATTGTAGCCATACCTAAATCTTGACATAAGTATTTAATTCTTTATGAAAATATATATTAATGAATCATTAAAATAGATTTTGATTAACATAAAGGACATTTAAAAAGTCTTCTAGGGCTTCATTTATACAGTTACAAATTCTCTAAATAAAACCTGCTTTTCCTTTAAATATCCATTATTTAGAGACAATAAAGAGTTGAAATCTGAGCTCATATATTTTATGTTATAAAAATATTGATATACGTAACAGAACAACTCTTTAAAAATTGGTACTTCCTCATTTGATAAACATAGCTTGTAAAAGTAATCTTAAAAAAAAACTAAACTAAATTCATGGCGCAAAAGTCCGTTGTGGACCAAAGCCGGCGGTGCCCATCTTAGCTTACTTGACCTTGGGGTGCCATACAGAATATGTCTCAGTCAGGTGGTCAACCTGACATGGGACCCCCAGAGTTTAGTTTCCAAGAATGCTTGGTCCTAATTTTATCTACCCACTCAAGGGATGAAAGGCTGAGTCGACCTTGCCCAGTCGCAGGATCGAACCCTGGACCTGTGGTGTGGCGGCTTGACGCTTTTAACCACTGCGCCACCGGGCGTCTGTAAAAGTAATCAACTTTCCCAAATAATTATTTTATACCATTTTATTTGTTGAGTGTGGGATTCTTACGTAAGATATGCCGTTGTAACTTAAATGCTCAAACAACAACAATATATATATATATATATATATATATATATATATATATATATATATATATATATATATATATATATATATATATATATATATATATATATATATATATATATATATATATATATATCAGAATTAAAATTTTTCAAAAGTTAAATATGTCAGTAGACATAGAATAAGCTATTGCTACCTTAAAAATTTTCCTTCAAAATAACAATGCAGATCAATATGGTTGTAACGTTATGTGATAGCACTGCCACAGTCGACGTCACTCTGTGACGTCTTAAGATTATCTCATGTTAAAATTTTGCCATTTTACATTTTATATCTCAGTATTGCTCAAAACATCAGAAGCAAAGTATTTCTGAGAGTTTTCCCGCTACAAAACCCCATGATACATTGTAGTTTCATTCTACAATGTTGCTGTGTAGAATTGCGATGAAACTGCTATGTATGCTGTGTAATACATAGCAGTTTAATCGCAATTTGACAAAGATAAAAGCGATAGTGCTTTACGGCCAAGTCCAATTGCTTCAGGAAGGTTAATCCAAGTTCATTTTGAATCCAAGTTCTCGTAAACCAAAAGAAAATTACCAAAACTCCTTATACGTCTTCTCTCATTTGTATGAAACTTTTCAAGCTGTTGTTTAAATTACTTCAAGATAAACTTGGATCTTATGTATTACACCTCAACAGTGTTTGCTTTAGTTTACTTTCAGCAATGCCTATCTGTGAGTAAGACACTACGGTTCCAAAAAATTCCATTGTCACCGATCTACACGATAGCTACAAACCTCTAACACATGCTTTTTTGACAGGAGATAAAAATGTCTACCACTGCTGTGTAATACATAGCAGTTTCATCGCAATTTGACAAAGATAAAAGCGATAGTGCTTTACGGCCAAGTCCAATTGCTTCAGGAAGGTTAATCCAAGTTCATTTTGAAGCATGACAAATAGTAGATCATGTTGGAGATGAGCAGGTGAAGCCGCAATCTGACAAATAGACTTATCCGTTCGAAGCAGGAAATTTCTGTCACAGATATATGAGGACTGCTGTCGGCAGAACATTACCCCGCCTTTATTATATATTGGGTACGGATATCCCATTTATTTAAAGGGATTTAAAAACTGAGCTGGTACATTTATATAAGATCGTCCTTTTGGTGTAATAAAGCGCCCAAATATTGGGAAAATCGTTATTGTCAATATTTCTGGTAGATGCAATCAATTTATTACATTACACGAATAATTTTTGTCACAAAGTAAACTTCCTAATTTACTGACAATGTAAAAGGTTCAGAGTTTTTTAAGGTAAATTAAGTATTTTCCTCGAAATTCGCTGACACTAAACGTTTGAAACATTTTCACGAACTAATGTAATTGTAACATTAAATACAATAACAGTTAAAATACATGTAAAGATATGTCTGGCGGTAGGAGAAAAGGAATAAATACAATGAAGTAATATCTAATTTACAACACAAGACATAAAAAAACTTGGAAACAGAAAATAAAGTAGATATGTTACCTTCCTAAACATAATATATACAACTATGAATTTTATTTTAAACATTACAGATCCAGATGAATTATCTTGAATACATTTTTTAAGTATTATTTTGATCATCGAATATTGAAATTAAAAAAATAAAAATACCAAAACTAGTACTTGTTCATTCTGATCGTTACTTATACCCCCAGTTGGGCTTTATCACTGCAAATTGAGATAGATCATTGTTGGCTACTGATTACATGTATATTAACAACACTCTTCACTTTTTTAAATTAGTCAAGTTTTCGACAAGTTGAAGAGGAATATTATGAAATGATACAATTCTGCTTTCATAAATTCAGAAGTATTAAATTGGTTCCATAGTTAAATTTTTTAAATATTTACTGCCATTGAATAAGAAGAAAAAAGAAATAAAAGAAACTTTAAAGCGTTTGCGAACCTGTAATAAAATGTTAAGCGCGGTTAAAGAAAATTTCAAAGATATGATTTTATCAAAAAGAGACACATGCTTCAAACTTTTCCCACTATCTCGCATTAACTTACTTAAAAATCATAGTTTCGACGATGCCAAAACACACCTTGCTACATTTCAAGGCATAAATGGAAAAGCAGTTCACATATTTTTAGCCCATTTCTTTGGATAAAATTTTTATGAAAATCATATATCTTATATGTACAACATAAACTCATGCGCAAATTCACATATTTTAAATAAAGGTTTTCTTTTTATATTCATTTTCCGAGATTTGACTTTCCTGTGTGCATCGTGCGTTTGTATTATTTAAATTATAACAGCTTCTATGCCAACATTTTAATTTAGACTTTCATGTATTAACTATTGAGGCTATCAGCCTACATGACTAGAATTAGTTCTCCTTTATTATTTTAGAGATTAATGTTTCCCTTTGTTATGCATGGATAGAAAAAATGCTCTGTATTTCATAATCAACATTCTACCATATCTATGTCTTATGTTGCATTATTTAAATTATAACAGCTTCTATACCAACATTTCACTTTAGACTTCCATGTATTAACTATTGATGTTATCAGCCTACAAAACTAGAATAAGTTCTCCTTTATTGAGAGCTTTCCCTTTGTTATGCATAGATAGAAAAAATGCCTTGTATTTCATAATCAACATTTTATCATATCTTCTAGGCCTGATTAAAGTTTTCACTGGAACCCTGGATTGGAGCCTCCTGACCCCAAAACCAATGATCCGCAGAATCTTGCCTCCGCGTGTTAGTGTGCCTCCCAAAATTCGAAGACCTAGATCCAACCCCGTAGGCTTAGTCTAAAATCAAAGCTTTCGTGAATAAATGGTTAAGTCTTGAAGTTTATCTCTCCTGTTGTATCTATTTTTATGTGCATAATAATTTTTAAACAACTTCTTATACACATAAAAAATTTTAAAAATTAAAGAGAATTCTATATTACCAGCGAAAATATTTTCTGACGTTTAAAAGACCTATAAATATGTGGATATCTAACCCTCTTATATTATTGACAATATGAACTAAATATAAACATCTAAGGCAAATGTTTTTTTACTTCACTAAATGAGCTTTAAAAGATGTGATTTTCAAAAACCGTAACACATTCAGAAACCTGTAATACTCACCCCACATCTAGCGCGGTCTTCGCTTTCAAGTTCAACTTCTCTGATATCAAATGTTATACTGAGGTGTGAGCTCTTTTCAGTTTTCACCTTTGGACCACGTGGTTGCTGGGGAATAGGGGAATAATCCCCACTCTTGAGTCATCGTTGCTCCCCAAAATGAGGGATCAGGGGACATTCTGCCTTGATGGACGGCGTTAAAAGCTTTTAATGGACATGATTTTTAGTTGCGGGCATTCATGAGATACAGGATGATGTATGCGATCATGGTAATGTGATACAAAAGGTTTTTTTTTTCTTTTTGCGTATAATAAATATAAAGATTGAAATGATACAAACTCACATAATCAAATGTTACAATAATACATGAAAATTTTGGATAATCTGAGTTTTGGATCAGAACTTCATTCATGGTTATGAAAACGATTTAAATTTTAGTAACAAAATTCATGCTTGCTTAGCGAGTTTAGATCTCGTAAAAACTGTATTTCTGTGTTTGTTGCGCAAAGGGTGTTAAGTCCAAAATGGGCTAAAATGAGTTATCAAACCAGGCATGTTTGACAAATCAAGGGCTACTGCAGGGTATAAAAAGCTATACCCAATTCCACTCCTAAATATATTTATTCATTAGGGAAAATTTGGGATATATGAAACAAAACACAAACATGTTAGTGTTAAAGGGGTTATGCCCCAATCAAGGACATAATACTCTTTACTAAACAAAAATAAAATTAGAAAAATTTACTTTTAAAAAAGTAACTAAAAATTAAACTTAAAAAAACTGACTTTACAAAAGCCATTTTTTTTCAATCCCGTTTTTCTGAAAACTACGATTTTGGACCTGACACTCTTTTCACTGCAAATATAAAACCGATTTGAGAACAGTATTTTTTACCCGATAAATATTGAGTATAAAGTAAGCGTAAATTTCGTAAGTATATAGAGAAGTAACAATATCTAAAACCTAACTGGCTCTCTAAAGTTCAAAGGAAAACAATTAGAAACTCTCAATTATTCATGTTAATTAATGTACGGGTGTGCATGGAAAATTAGGAAACACGGATAATTTGTAAACCCCGTGCTTACCGTAAAAAGTAACCATTCAGAGATGTTCTACATATGGTGATTTGATTAGAAGAGTCAAAATACTAATCATAAAACTTACATAATTTTTTATATTTTTCTCGTAGAAAATATTCTGCCATATTTCTTAGTTCAACCTTTGATAATTATTTTGCAATTTATCTGTGTTTTATTTTAAACTATTATCTTTTTGGGTGAAAGGATAATCTGAAAAAAGGATAACCACACACGGATATTCGAGAGTTCAAACTATAACTATAAATAACAGACCATGGTTTATTCAACGCAAAGTAGGAATTAGGGAATAAAATACATCGATTAGTGGTCAATTATCCAAAGATAGATAGACGTCGGCAGCGAAATAAGCCGCAATGGAGTTTGGCAGTATCCTTATTTTGAACTTCTCAGCATAGCACTACCAAACAGTACGCCGATGACAAAAGCACTCCAAGGAGGTATTTCTCTACATTGTTATTGGTGATGGACAAATTTCAGTCAATCGTAAATGCGAAATAAAGGCTTTGCAATACTCGCAAAAGCTTGAAATACTCGAAGTTTCAAGCCTTTTTCTATGAATCATACTAGAAATCTGTTGTTGTTTCCTATCCCCTTGGAGTAGAAAAGCCTACACCAAGTCCAAAGGATCAAGGTACTCAAATCCTAGATCCTTGGCGAAGGGTAGTAAGCAGCTTAACTTTAAGGCGAGTTACCATTAGGGCTGAAGCCTGATTTGACCTCGAAGAACATCAATCCCGTAATTTTGAACCGAGTCAAGTGACGAGACCGGAACATTTGACCCCGCACCTCCAGAGGTAAATTTGAGAACTTGGAGGACATTGTAGGCATGACCTATTTTACGTGCCTATTAGAAATCTTACAAAGTATAATGAATTTGTGAAAAATTTCAGAAGAAAAATTTCAGGAGAAAAATGAAACTATAAATGTGATGTAATGCAATTTTATGACACTCTTAATTACCGTGCAAAACATTGTTTCAACCCCGTCATTTCAATCTCTTTTTTCATAAATATGCCCGATAAAGAAACGTATTTTAGAAAGAACACATGCATTTTTTCAGGCTACCTTGAAAACAGCATGTGGGAAATAGAGGAGATAGAATGGAAATCTATTTTTCACGAATGACTTCTAAAAAAAGAGAGCAACCTCGAAAAGAAAGAATGAACTAATTTAAAAAATTATATATAATTTATAAGTGGGTTCATTCCTGTATGTGGGTTGGATATTGTATGTTTTTGTATTTATAAGCTTACAAGGGTTTTTTGCATTTGTTGACGGGCTTGCAGCTCATAGTATCTATAAAAGGAGTAAGTTTTGGAGTAGTTCAGCCTCATTTTCAAGCTTAATTGTCAATTTATCTGGATTCCTCTAGACTAGCTCTGGTACTGCCCTTCGAGCTTGTGCCTTTTTTTTAAAGCCCAGTTCAAAAGACCCTTTTTTGTTAGTTATCCAGTTTTTAAGATTTATTTTTGGTTGGGAAGGGGAGCTACAGAGGACCATAAACAGTTTATGAGGCTATCAGGAGCATGGCATTCAATTCATTTGTAGTATTAAAGCTACGAAGGAAGAGACATTACTAATAAACTTTTCCAATAATTGCTGCCACTTGACTATTTTGTTCAGATTAGAATATCATTCTTAATTTAATTATAAACATTATACATATATGTAAAATACGTATATACATACATGTAATATATATAGTAGATATATAGTTTATCTCTGCATATAGACCTTACCTTTTGAAGGAAATTTTAACTTGTTCAGATTAGAATATCATTCTTAATTTAATTATAAACATTATACATATATGTAAAATACGTATATACATACATGTAATATATATAGTAGATATATAGTTTATCTCTGCATATAGACCTTACCTTTTGAAGGAAATTTTAACTTATTTTAACTAATAGCTTAATTTTTTTATCTTCTCATGATTTAATGATTTTTGTAGTTTTGTTCTGCTTTTTTTAAATAGATAAATAAATAAATTATTTTCATACGTCAGGAGTGTAAATGTTATAAATGAACATGAATGTTTGAATAAACCTATAGTCTTTTGAATCATTTTATTGCTATGATTTATCTTACTCGTAAATATCAATCCACATGTAAACATACCTTATAGTCAGTTGTTATTATGTACTCTGCTATCAACAATGCCAATATCATATTTGTTGTAAATACTTCTTTCTGTTACTTTCATTTTCTTCTGCTAAGGTTGTCTCAAACTTCGTTTCTGTTTGTGTTTGTCTACAACAGTGATTCTCAACCAGCGTGCCGCGAGATTCTTGAAACGGGCCACCATTGCAAATACCCATATATAAGTGACGTCAGACAAGTAGTTCAATCAGTTCTACCTTCCTAGCGGGGACTAGCTGAACCAATGCGCATGACTATTATAGTTCTGGACTGATAACTAGTAGCTCCGGACTATTACAGTTCTGGACTTTTAAATCTGGATCCCGAAATGAGAGTAGCATTATCATTTTTATGCCCAAATATAAATGAAGTTATCAAAAATCAACAAGCTCAAATTTCGCATTGAATGTAATTTTTAGTTAAATAAACGTTTTTTTTACTTTGTATTGTAATTTCATTTCATATTTCAATGAAAATTAATTCGTATGCTATTTTTACAAAATATATTATAGGTACATCAATCAATTATCCAAATAAAATTCTTTTAAATTTATTTTATTGTTAGTGTGCCGCCAAATTTTAAAATTATTAAAATTTTACCGTAACGAAATAAAGGTTGAGATTCACTGGTCTACAACTTTACAGCAAGTTGGATCTTTTAAAATCCACATGCATCTAAATTTTAATAACAAACTTCGATGGCTTACAAATATTATATAGGAAATATTATATGTCAAGTATAAGAAGCAAACATCTTGAGTTTCTCGCATATTTTATCACTTTTATACTTCTTGCTATTCTTTAGTACTGGGTAATAAACAGTTTCCAAACACTGTTTATGAAAGCACAAACAATACGTCATATTTGAAGAGAGTCTAAAGCAATAGTGAACACATGGTGGGGCAGGAAGCAATAACCAATTTGAGTTATGTGCTTTATATCAGAGAATATTTATGGAAAATCGGTATTTGCAACTAATAAAGGCGCTGAAAATACATAATGTATAGCAACTTTTTCTGCGATGTTAAAAGGTTTTTACAGTATGTTTATTCGTATTTATGCACATTTTAACATAAGTTACAGATTTTTTACAATGAAGCTTGATATTTGTTCTTCCGCTACTCGAGTTTCCGCTACTAGAAAATTTTAAGCTTATTTATCTATATTTTATTCCTATTCTGTCTATACAGATTTAAGTCTCCTAGTGATATAAAGTTTCTATCGTATAGACAAAATCTTGTGGTCAACATGTTATACCGCTCCCGTGGTACAGTGTTTAGCGTCGTGAGCTGGCTTGCGTTCAAATCTAGAGTAAGGCTTGGACGTAACCGTGTTGTCCCCTCGTAGGGAGCAATGCTAGCTCAACTAAATGGTGCTACCACAATAAAGTAACCAGCAACACTCGCGGTGTCGGCGGGCCAATGAAACGAGTCCTAGAAACGAGTGTCTGCCGCATTTATTCGAAAAAATTAATCTTTTGATATTGTGCTGTATAAATGTTTATATATCTGTTAAATATATTTTCGTGTCTTAAATAATTTATAAGAGCTTGTGTTACCTTTATTTTTTATGTTACAATCAAAACGTGAGCAATATAATTATCAGAATTTAATGAAAACGCATCCTTTAGTTTAAAACATATACGCAACAACTTTCTTTGATTGAATATCATAAAATACAAGTGGCATAATAAAAATACTGGAAACAGTATCTGGGTGGACTAATATTTTAATTAGTCAGGAGTCAAGCCATCAAGAGAAAAACAACAATTGGCATAGGGCCACTCAAATGGTGTGTTTAGGATAAATTTATTGTATTCTATTCGTTTGTCAAAATTGTCTCTAAACCCTTCAATAATCAAAGAATATCAAGGGAATTGAACTGAAAGCTAATTATTAACAACAGAAAATAATAATGATTATTTTCTACTGTAACATTAGAATCTGAGATGTCTTTCACTTCAGATCTTTCCATAACGGAAAGATAATACTAAAGGGAGGTTATACTAAAGGCATCACAACAGGTATTATGTGTCTGACATTCGGAAAGTTTAATTCCGAGTGACTTTATACAGCTGCTTTGAGTTGTTGAAACAGCATGCTTTAAGCGATTGTTGCACTGAAACTGAAAAAAAATTAAGGTTCAGACATCACTTTTTCCCATTTCATATTCCCTGGTGAGCAATAGTGTCCATTTCGAATACATATTGATTTGGATCTGAAGGTTATACATTTTTTTCATGCGACACTTTTACCCCGTTCGGGAGTTACAAGTTGTCAATAACTTATCTAGATCATTTCGCGTGACAAAGTACGAAGGTAGTTTGGAAAATAGTACCCATTTCAGAATTAAGGAATAGCATATAAATATATTTAAACAAAAAATTTTAGTTTACACACACACACACACACACACACACACACACATATATATATATATATACACTCATGGACAAAAAAATTAGCGCACCAAGAAATAATTGCGGGATCGTAACGAAACTTGCAATGAAGGTACATGTCGGGGAGATATGCAAATGATTAGAAATGCAGTGTGATTGCGCATTACGTATAGCCGGTAGAGGGCGTTGAACATCGTACTCTGTGGAGTATAAAACAGGTAACCAAAGCTTGTTTGAGTGTGCTGAATCATTTACAAAGGAAGAGCTGAGATAGACATGCCATTACGCCGTGTTGGAAGACAATATAAGCAGTTGTCGCAGTTTGAGAGGGGGAGAATGATGGAAGCTGGGTGGTCAGCTAGGCGAGTAGCTCGTCAATTAGGCCGCTCTGATTGTGTTGTGAGGAGGTGTTGGGACCAGTGGACCCGAGAGATGTCATGTACACGAAGACCAGACTCAGGACGCCCTCGACAGACCAGTCGTCGAGAAGACCGCCACATCGTAAGAAATGCACGCGTACAGCCAACTGCTTCATCGGCCGCCATCCAGGCACAGGTAGCACCTTCACTAGGGGCCTCTGTGTCTTCCCGAACCATACGAAGGCGCCTGGCTGAAGGACAGTTGGAATCGCGGCGCCCATTACGTGTGCTGCCCTTGACGCCCACCCATCGACGCCTCCGTTTGGAGTTTTGCCGCGCACGAGGAAACTGGACTGCAGCGGAATGGAACCAGGTCGTCTTTAGCGACGAATCCAGATTCAATCTCGGCAGTGATGACAATCGTGTTCGTGTGTGGACAGCCCGTGGTGAACGCTTCAATCCTGCCTTTGCTGTACAGCGACAAATCGCTCCCACAGCTGGTGTGATGGTATGGGGTGCCATTGCCTACTATACACGGTCACCCCTAGTATTGTTCCGTGGTACCATGACAGCCCAGCGGTATGTTCATGAAATCCTGCAACCACATGTGTTGTCACTCATGCAACGGCTCCCAGGAGCCATTTTTCAAAAAGACAATGCTCGGCCTCATACGGCAAGGGTGTCACAAGACTGTCTCCGCACTGTTACTACCCTTCCTTGGCCTGCTCGATCCCCAGATTTGTCTCCAATCGAGCATATCTGGGATCATTTGGGACGACGAGTTGGGCATCCCACGAGTTTGAACGAACTAGAGGCAAGGTTACAGCAAATATGGAACGAAATGTCTCAAGACATCATACAGAACTTGTATGACTCAATGCCCGATCGTATAGCATCGTGCATTCGCGCTAGAGGGGGTCCAACGGAGTATTTACTCCTCCGTTCTTTTGCCTTTTTCTCTGAAATAAATTATCCCTTTTCTTTGATTTTTTTTTATCATTTACATATATCAAAGTAGTCATTACGTATGTAAAATTTCGTTTCATTTTGACGACTCGTTCTTGGTGCGCTAATTTTTTTGTCCATGAGTGTATATATATATATATATATATATATATATATATATATATATATATATATATATATATATATACTGAAGTGCCACTGAATTAGGGATACCTACCTAGTAACGAGTTGGGCCTCCTCTGGCCTTGATAACAGCTGCCACAAGACGAGGCATAGATTCAACAAGTTTCTGGAAACGTTCCACGGGAATGGCTTGCCAAATATTGGCTAAAGCTGTCCATAATTCAGTAAGGTTCTTTGGTGCTGTGTGATGTCCTTTCACGCCTTGTTCCAAAACATCCCAAAGATGCTCAATAGGATTTAAGTCTGGTTCTTCTAGGGGGCCAATTCATGACAGAGAAGTCAGAGGAATGCTCATCCAACCAGCCAGTAGCCAACCGGCACTTGTGAGAGGTACAGTTGTCTTGCTGGAAAACTCCATTACCGTGCGGATAGCAGAACAGCATAAACGGATGGAGGTGATCACCCAGGAACTCTACGTACCGAATTGCATTGAGGGAGGTTGGTACACGCACCAAAGATCCCAAACTGTGCCACGAAAAAACACCCCCAGACCATGATTGAGCCACCATGCCCTTGTACAGTTCCAGCCAGGCATGCAGGATCCATGGCTTCATGAGCCCGACGCCATATTCTCAGCCTCCCGTCGACGTTAAGTAGTCGGTATCGAGACTCATCACTCCATGCTACTCGTTTCCAGTCCTCTACACTCCAGCCTCTGTGCTCTCTTGCCTAGGCAAGACGTGCAGCCCGATGGCGAGTATAGAGCAATGGTACTCTCGTAGGTCGACGGTTCTCGAAACCCATACGGTGAAGCGGGCGTTGCACAGTCCGTTTACTGACTGTACGACTTGCACCGTCATTAAACTGGGTGGTAATTTGAGCTAATGTTTGGCTTCGCTGGCTACGTACAATACGCCTGAGCCGTCTCTGACCACGCACTGTCAAGGCTAATTGTCCTTTGCAGTTTGCCCGATCGCTAGTTTTTTTCTACCATCCATGTATTCTTGGTATACTCTTGACACTGTCGACCTTGAAAATCCTAGCTGTCTGACGATTTCGGAAATTGAATGGCCCATGCGTCGCGCACCTACGATTTGTCCGCGATCGAAGGCGTCTAAATCAGGCAGTTTACCCATACTGGCAATTCCAACAACTAATTCAGAACAACCACAGTGCGTGCTATATATGCAGTTACCACAGCGCTCTCAGTTGCGCATACATGATGCGCAGCGCTACGCAATTTGCATAGGCTTTGCTATCCCTAATTCAGTGGCACTTCAGTGTATATATATATATATATATATATATATATATATATATATATATATATATATATATATATATATATATATATATATATACACATACATATATATATATACATATATATATATACATATACATATATATATATACATATACATATATATATATATATATATATATATATATATATATACATATATATATATACATATATACGTATATATATATATATATACATATATACATATATATATATATATATATATATATATATATTATATATATATATATATATATATATATATATATATATATATATATATATATATATATATATATATATACACACACACATATATATATATATATATACATGCCGCAGTTTTTGACAGCCATGAAAGAGCTATTCAGTACCTTTCACATCAGAGCTGTTGCAGTGAAATATATTTTCCATTAGCACTCTGTATGCGCCTTCGAGTTATAAAAAAGAAATATATCTCTAAATAAACAGTAAAAAATGCCCTCTTTTTCACTCATGTATTTCTTCATGTTTTTCCCCGAAAAAACAAACGGCACCCAAAGCTCCGAAATCTCCCCCATACTGATTCCTCCCGTCAAGCAGACAGATTACGCGAAATATATATTCGAAGGCCCACCCCTGCTTGTACGCACACGAAGGTCAAAATAATAGCCGACGGCGACTTTAGACCGACAGTTTGTTGATGCAAAGAGAAAAACCACTGCTGCCTACGATAACGGAAGCACGGATTGAAAAAACAAGGCCCATAATTCTTCATTAGGCGGCATCTCTCCGTGCCCCCTTATCGCGTCGTCTCCGGGGACAGGAGGGGCCCCCACCAGAATTCCTAGAGGACTTGCGCCGAAGATGAGGCCCCCATTTTGGATATGGAGGAAATTTAATGAGACACAGTGAAATGTGTTATAGAGTGCCAAAGTTGGTAGTACCGGAGAAAACAGAGATGAAATTCGATAGGGAGGACTAACGTACGTGTCAGTGCAGCACGTATAGGAGAGTACAGGGCATGACTCTTCATTTACAAGTTTCAGTACGTTGGCTATGAATGGACCAATGAAAAAAGTCGTTTCCATAGAGATTGTGAATTTTCGAACATCTGCTTCATTGGGAGAGACAAATTTGGAGATTCTATATGACAGGAGAATGCAGCAATTATATAGTTACACGTAAAAAATATTTATAACTTTCTTTCGATGAGAAAGATTAATACAATGCTATGTGATGTCCAGTTGGCATAGATTTGTAGGATTTCACTATCTGTGTTGTTGAATTTCTATATTCCTTGGAAAGTCTTCTTTTCTTGTATGCCCCTCATTTTAAGGCATTTAACAAGAGATTGGGATCCGACACTAACTAGAGGCACATATGGAATAGTCTATAATCTATATGACCCAAATGTGAGTGATGTATACAGCCATGTAAAAATGACACGTAAAGAACTAGATCTATAAAGAATTGAGAAAAATATAACGAAATGCTTCAGATGTTCCACCCGTGACATTCAGATGAGGTACAGCTAATGTTAATCTTTAAGTCTATAGATGCCATCAGTTTCATCTATTAGCAGCTTATTTCGAGTTAAGAGATAGAATCAAAAGACAAACTGGATACCCAGTCAGAAGTTTGTCTCCTCGAGGTTCAGGTATTAACCACAATTTCATGTCATATAATGCTCCAATACTAAATTTACTTAAAGACGTTTCTTACATTCTCTGGAAGAAACCTTGAGAAAAATATGCATCTTAAAATTTAATCCCTTGACATTCATGAATCCACAATAATAATTCAGCTATCCCATGTCAGCGATGCTACGGCAAATGCGAGCTTAAAATCTCCACTAAGCACCTCCCGCTAAGACTTAAGCTATAGTAACTATTTTTTTGTCTTATTAACTTAGGCAAAGTAGTGCCTTGCCCTTTCCCTTGATTTAAATTCAATAGATATCTTCTGCTATAATTCCTATAAGCAGCTTATTTCTAGGCTAGACTAATACCAAACCCATGGTGGATATCCGAGGGCGAAATGAAATGAATAGTAGTTACACTCTATCAGCCTATGAGCTTTGAAAAAGGAGGACAGGCAAATGTCTTACAAAATCATGCTCAATTTGCAAACAGCAGAGCAAAAAAGTAAGATTTTCCTACAAAAAAATTGTTAATTATTAAAAGATATGTGTTTTTTTGAAAAATTTTTCACAAACAATAAAATGCGTTATTGCAGATACATTGTTTTTCCTAGATTTTTATTAGTTTATAAGTAGGCAAAGGGTTGTACAGAAATTATATCTAACGGACCACTTAACCGAAAACACCATAATAAGTTGTGCAATGAAAGTTTATTAAACCATTGAAAAAAATCAAGGCTGTCAGTTAAAATGAAAAATTATCTATTTAGTAATTTAGAAAATATTCTCTTTAAAACAATTCATTCAGCTGCATTTTGTAACTTTTCCTTGCTGATGACTGCACAAAGAGCGCTCCTTCGTTAAGTAACCAATGTGACGTTATTTTCGAAAAATTAGAAGCTATATAACTGATCTGTCTAATAAAATCGGTATTAATAAATTGTATACTGTTATCCTACAGGCACTTATATCGCGAGTACGAGTATATCTGTATCAGTAATTACCCTTTATTTGTAACATGCATAAGTGTACTTTTTCACATCTCAATAAAAACCATAAAAGATCGTAAAATTTATGTGTCACTACAAGAAATTAATAAATGCGAAATATGTGCTTTAAAGATGTAGCCATCCTGTTTAATTTGTTGTGGAACTAAAGAAGTGAAGATTAAGTGAATTGTAATTCATATACATTTCAATAATTAATTAAATGCTGTCACATTTCATAATGTTTTTGGTAATAAAGAGGGTTAATTTAATAAGTGTTTATTCCACATACGTTAATGAAATAAAATCCTTAAATGTAATAAAAGAAATTTTCTGTGATTCCTTTTTATATGCAATTAAAAATCGCCCATATACATACAAATACGTTAGAGTTGCACCACCTCTTCTCAACTTGCACGTCACGCTGCTAAAATTTTGTAAAATTATTTTTCACGCTTAGAATACGATATTTTTCAACTAATTAGAACCACAGAAATAAAATTTTCATGTGCAGAAAAAAAAAATCAGAATCAACAAAATTTCAGTTTCAATTTAAATGAAAGAAATTAGCTTAGATTAAACGTTGTAGCCATTTGCAAATGTTTTCTAATAATACCTCTTTTAACCTAAATGAATTACTGCCTGCCTGCCTGAAGTCATAAGCCTGACCTTGTCAAATTCAAGACTGAACAACAACTCGTCAACATGAAACTTCAAAATGCCGCTTCTCAGCATGAAGCATCACGAGCTTCTGTTTAATAGAAAGTAATGGATGAGTTGTAGAGAATATAAAAAGTATCTTAAAGAATCACGTTTGTAGCCTATACATACCACTGACCTGTCTTTCTCTGGGTTCCATAGTATTTCTCCCATTGATCTCATAAGTTTTCCTGTCAGAATTACCTTCAGTTTGCGAATTGTGCAATAGATCAAGTATGTTTGATACTGTAAACTTATAAGTGGTGCATTAATATCGTGTGGCATGTGTGCGGAGGACGAGTTGTAAAAGAACAATCGTATGACATATTCAATTCAGAATATTTATTGAAGAATTGGCTGTATTGAAAGCTAAAAAAGGGAGAGAACTGCGCATATTCACAATTATGATCGTCACCAAACTATCGAGAAAGTTGTAACTACACTCGGGAAAAATCTTTTGCAATCTTAAACAGACATTAGAGAGTCATCATGTCTTAATTAGAAACTGAGATAGGTAGTGAAATGCGCATATAAAGTCTCCTTTCTAAAGACACAGGAATTGTAGCTCCGCAGTCTCTATGCTACAGCTATACATTACGGCAGAAATAATTTTAAGCACTCTGAGAGGGAAAGTAATTTTGTTCGTGACTTATATCGCAATCAAATGAGAAAAAGTTAACTGCACTTTTTCTGCTATATGTTTAAAGTATAATTTAATAAATGAAAATTAAATTTTTTTAATTTATTTGTGAAATTCGAGAAATTTTGAGGCACTCAGTTTTTTAAATCTAATCTTATTAAAATTATCCATCATATGTATAGTAAGAAAATGTAATTAACTTTTTATCATTCCAATTCGTTGTAATTAAGGCATGACAATGCACTCCATATCACTTTGTCATAAGCTGCTTCTGTTTCAATGTTTCAATGAATATCTGATTAAAGATTTAACTCCTGTCGAATTTCAAATCAATGTTCGATTCCAAATTTCACAAGTTTCTTGGTTTTCCTTCATGGGTTATATATTATATGCCTGTCTATCTGTCTATATATGTATATTAGTCCTCCAAATTAGGGCTCAACAGTTTGCAACTGTATGATCAATGACCACAGTGACGATAATTCATTATTCTTCAGTTACTTCTGCTTCAATGGATATCTGCGGCTTAAAGATTTAGCTTCTGTCGAATTCTAAATAAATGTCAGACTCTAAATTTCATAAATTTTCATGGTTTTCCTTCGTGAGTTAGATTTTATCTACCTATCTATTTCTCTCTCTCTCTCTCTCTATATATATATATATATATATATATATATATATATATATATGAAATAAATTTAAAACCCGTTTTATTATTTAACAAGCTTTTTCCAAATTCTTCATCCTAACGCAACAGAATACGTCTCCTTAACCTTGGATTGCGACCTAAATTCAACCAATATAAATCTATTTTTCCCCTAAAGCTGTTGCACGCGCGGACCATTATATCAGCATTATATAAAGTTCATCGCGAGACCATCACCTCATATGACGCGACTTAATCACGTGTCAGTTTTTTAACCAATTAAAGTTCAGCCCGCCTGAAAAACCCGCGCTTTTCTCAATAATTCCGTAGCTTTTGGGTGTCTGCTCTCAGCCAGGAAACATGTAGAGCTCTCCGTGCGTATTTTCAGCGGTCCTGCCGCTGGTCGGGACGCCGTACCAGACTAGCCGTGATGTGTTTTGAACGTTAAATTTGACAAGTGTATATCCAGTCTGTTTAAAACCCCATTCTTAATAAAAGAACTGTGAAGTTTTTGTGGAGTACCATGTTTTCTGCCTGGACTTCCTTCCTATGCCACTACGACTACAAGATTTCTCTGGGACGCTGCGCTATCTCGTCCCTAATGAGTCAACGGTCAAGTTATGTGCCTGGCCACAACCATTATTATTGTTATTATTATTACATATATATACCGATACCTAAACTCCAAAACCTCTCAACTTAAAAATTACAAATTGCACGGGAGAACCAAAACACATTTTAACAAACAAGTCACAGCTGTAGATAAATACGTCACAAATAAGTCACAGCTGTTCATTAAAATGCCTTTAGAATGCACTTAACACTATTTATTGAGTTTTCTTATGAATCAATAGATGAAAGCAGCTGTAGGTTATAGTATACCCACATAAAATGAAAACAGCAAAATATAGTAGTTGAGAGGTTTTGGAGTTTAGGTATCGGTACACAGCCTTTGTTCGAAGTCTGGCCAATATGCGAAATGTCTGGCCACTTCTAGCTTTAGCCAAAGCCCGAAATAAACGAGAATTTGCGACAACTTCGAGCTTTATTCTCGTTTGGCCTATTAACTCTTGAAACCCTATCTGTGTAGTAGTAGATGAAACCCTTTAAAGTCTTTAAAATAAATACCGTTGTTCTTATTACTGGACGTTTCTTGACGCTTGAAGACGATAAGTACAACAATCAGTACTAATAGAATAAAGGAATTTGATATTTATATTCAGTTAAAGGTGTATGTAGTATTTGATTTTTCGACTAAGAATAGAACCCTATGATACAATTCTTGGCCAAAAACTTTTTATAATATCTTTACAGCAATAGACGACAATGTTTCTTGGTATTTAGTATCTCTATTTTACAAATTCTTATCATTTTCATCATGTAATTTTTTCCCAGCATAAATGCTTGTCATGAATGGTCTGTTATCACCCTTCCAATGGTCAAGGGCCAACATTACGAATGTCTGCAAGGAATGGAGATCAAACGTAGCCTCTCATATGTCTTTTAGCCTTCCCACTGGAATTATTCGACGATGTGATGAACTTACATATTTCAATTCTTTTTCTCCAAAAGTTCTCATAGGAGTAATAGTTCATGACCTGGGAGCCAAAAGTTCACGACATCCAGTAAAAATGACCACGCATCTATTTCTCCAAGTTACACAGTTGAAAGATTAAAGACACTATGAATAAGATTAAGGAAGGGAAAAACTTCAAGAAGTTGAATATAAACGTGGTCACCTCTAGCATCTAGAGTTTATAGGTGACTTCGACACCTTTAACATGCATTTATCTCCAAAAATTTTAAATTTGTTCCAAAGTTATAAAAACTTATTCTCTAGAAAAGAATCCAGGATGGAGCAGACAAAAACTCACAACCCTCGTTTAAAAGATATCCCAAAAAGAACATTCGTCTCGTTCTAACCAGTTCAAAACTGATGTCCCAATAACAAATCCATCCAAAGAGCAACTCCAAAAGAAAAAAAGTAGAACATATCTGCGCTTTAGAAATGAATTGCTGGGTATGTATCGCTCCCCAAGTGGTCATGGGAACAATTCAGTGTCCATTCATAACCTGTCGTCCAGGCCGTTACTCATAATGCTGCCTTCTCGGTTGGGTGTATCACGAACTGCAATACGATATCGGCAAATCACGATTTCTCTACAAAAGGAAGAGAATAAAAAATGAATAGAGCGTCTTAGCTACAGAGATTTGACTGTGAGTTTTGAATATCTTTAGAAGGTTCAAGAAGCCTATACCTCTTTAGTATTTATCATTCATTATATTTTTTTAAAGTTAGTACAACCATTCCTTCTCGGTTAGCTAATGTTACAGTTTAAGTAGGAAGGTTTTACAACCGTAGTAAAAAACTCTGGTATGGCATACAATGCATGTGATACCAAATCGTAAGTGATACAATATATGCAAAGCATTTGAGAATTAGTAAAATTAACTAAGCTTACAAAGAACCAAAATAAACAGCACAGTACTATGTTGTTTAAAGTCCTCTGGCAGTTGGCTGCAAAACTCCCCAATATACACTGCTGGCCATTAAATTTGCAACACCATGAAGGAGGGATGATACAATTCGCATGAAAGGAAGATGATGGGATATGCAAATGATTAGCATTTAAGCACAATTGAACGACGCAGGAGGGACAAGCGTCATCTCAAACTGTATAAAAAGAAAGTTATGCAGCGGGTTTCTCATTCGGAAATCGCATTTGAATGTTGGTTGTTTGGGAGAAGATCTTGTTATGCCTCATATAAGAAGGAGTAAAGGATAAGAGCCCGTGTTGGAATTCGATAGTGGCAGGATTGTGGCCTATCGTGAGGGCGGTTAATCGTTCCGCGATATTGCTACTCGCATTGGGCGGAATCCAACGACTGTCATGCGAATATCGAATCGATGGGTTCAGGAGGGTCATACTGAAAGCCATTCAGGATCTCTTCTAACCCCTTCTAACACCCGAGAGAACAGACATGTTGTCAGGTCAGCCTTGCAGGATCGTACAGCCCCATCACGGACCTTGAGTCAGGAAATGGGCTTGTTTTCAGCAAAACAAGTATCCATACGGACAGTGCGACTACATCTGAAACAGCACGGACTGTCTTCACGATGACCATTACTGCGACTTCCTTTGACACTACAGCACAGAGACGCGCGGTGACAGTAGCGCACCCAACGACCAAACTGGACACAGGAGTGGCACCACGTCGTCTTTTCAGACGAGTCTCGGTTCTGCGTGCAGCATCATGATGGACGTATCCGTGTCTGGAGTCACCGAGGAGAACGCACGTGGGCTGCTAGCATTCGATATCGTCATACGGGCCGTGCACCTGGTGTTATGATATGAACAACCGTTGGGTACACCACACTAACACCTCTTGTTCGCGTCGTCGGTAATCTGAACAGCCAGTGTTACATTTCTCAGATCTTAAGGCCGGTGATAGTGACCTATCTCCGAGGCCTCGGAGACGTAATTTTTCAACAAGATAACGCAAGACCGTATGTTGCCCGCCGTGTCCTGACTTACCTCGCCACAGAGGGTGTTCGACTGTTGCCCTGGCCAGCACATTCTCCAGATCTCTCATACATTAAAAACATCTGGTCATGGGTTTCTGAGAGACTGGCCGCCACCGCTCTTCAACCACTACGATTGATGAAGTGTTGCATAGACTTGGAGCAGCATGGAATGCCTTGCCCGTATCTGTCATCCAAGCCCAGTTCGACTCGATGCCTAACCGGGTTAGAGCCGTTTTAGCTCCCAGAGGCGGCAGCTGTGTGTACTAAGTTTGGACCCTGTATACCCCCAAATTGCCTACAAATTTAATTATCTTTTCTTCCTACTATTCTGTATACGTACAATAAGTAAAGTTTTGTTACTCGCTTCCCTTCCTGGTGTTACAATTTTAATGGCCAGCAGTGTATAAATATCTATGTTGGTGGATCGGTGGTCCAGAGAATGGGATTTAGTGCTATAATTTAAAGTCCAAGTAATCCAAATATAAATCCCACACTTCCATCATGGCAGAGTTCACACTTGAAATGTTTAAAGAAGCAGTTATTGATTAATGCCATATTCCCTGTAGCCGAATCTAACTTTGGCGGGAGCCTAACACAGAGAGATCGATATCTTACATTTTTACACGACAGTCTCCAATACAGGAAAATACAGAAGAATACAGAAAAATACACTCAAGATGTGAGATACTGGGGTAGCATTATGACGGCAGAAACTTTCCGAATATGCGTAGTTTTTCGAAAAAGTGTACATCAGAGAGTTCATCGTGGGGGGGGGGGGGAGATAAAGTAGCGAAATATTTACACTGCGATGTCGCTTAAATAAATCCAGGCTAAGATTTTCGGATGAGAAATTATATTGAAGAACATAGAAAAAGGACTGTTAAAGCTAATAAAAGATGTGATTTACAAGACAAGTAGTATATAGTGGTTAAAAGGTATAAGTTTTGACCTGGTGTTTATTTCTTATATTTTTTAAAATTAATTTTATGTTCATCCTCATTGATTTATATGGAGCTGACAGTTATAATAGTTCCAAAAGAGAGTATCCATCAATACATCTTATTACGCTTATATATTGGTTGGGTAGGGAAGGTTAAGTTTAATTTATTTCATCAGGAAAATGATCACGGCGGGGCTTGAGGTAGCATAATGGTAGCACGTCGAATTTATGTGATGAGGGTGCTCGGATCGAATCATGACAAGCGCCATTATATTCCTCCGTGTCTGGACCGGCTATGCGCACGTCAAATACGTAGACCTAAAAGTCCCTTTATGAGGTCAGAGATGGCGGGAGAGAGTACGATCTCCCTAGATATCACCCCTGGGGGTGTTCGATCAAAATTAAGGTGGGACTTGGCTAAATTGGACTCCGACCCTTGTAGGGCCATTATAAGCCGGAGGCTCACACCTCAACCCGCTAGTCTATACGGACCTGGTCTGGAATTTGATTCCGACCAGGGGGCATTTGAAACCACAACAACAACGTGATCCTGGCTTATGAAGTAAGAAAATAAACAAGTCACAAAATTTTAAATAATAATTTAAATTCTCTGAAAAATGCAATGAAATTTTTTTATGAATATTAAGCAGTCGTATTTCTGCATGACACAAATGAATATTGAAGACTATCAGTCAATTTAAATTTAAAAAAGTCCATAACCTGTCTTCTAAGGTATATTTTTGAAATTTACAGTTATGAATAAGTTTACTATCAACACTTTTAAACAAACATCATGAATTATAAAATGAAGTATTTTAGTAAAATGACTTATTGGATGAATAATAAAATATTTGATAGCTCATCTTATCAAATTTGTCAACCATATTTTATATGAAGACATCTATTATACAAATATTTAATTAACTGATTAACTTTAATTTTCACAGTTGTTTTGGGGTTAACCAGTATAAATAAAGTAGTTTAATATTATTCTTGTAATGTATTAAAAAATGCTTTCTTTTGGTGTCATTGTTGAGTATATGAGTGTATGCATTTGTGAAATAGTAACTCCTCTTCTCTTTAACAATGATAAAAATTTGTGAAAAGTGTAAAGGAAATTGCAAGAGAATAGAATGAAAGGCAAAAAAAGGTTCATTAATTAGGTATAATGATAGGCAAATAATTTACAGATAATTTATTACTATCCTCCATATAAAATTTAAAACTACAGAAAAACATGTAGCCTTAATTTATTGCATATTAATAATAAAAACATATTAATAATAAAAAAATGGTTTAAGAAATTTCTCTGTTATTCTATCGTATTTTCATTTTGCTTTGAATAACGATATTGTTACATTTTTCAGATTTCATTTGGAATGTATCTAAAGACGAATGGAGATGAAAAACTGTTCCATTAAGTAACAATTATGGTTAAATACAACTGTAGATAACGGCTCTAATATTTTAATACCAAAATACACTCATTTACATTTTGTGTTTTTGTGTCTAACTTTTATATATATTTAATCAAGATAATTTATTGTCTCTTTCCTCATATACACAAATAAATGTAATTTTCTTATCAAAAGACTTGCAGATTTGTTCATATTCTTTTTTGTGTCTGAAGTAAAGGATTGGGAATTTCAGTATCAAACCGATAATACCATGTCACGTTCTTGTACTTCTTGCAACATATGTTAGACAATCAATTATTGAAGTCGGAAATAATTTCCCTCATCCAGTTAGTTTCTCCCGGGAGATACGACATATGTGCTCCGTTAGGTCATGGAGCTTAATGCATAATTCGTATTTCCAACTTGCTTTATTTGCATCTACAGGTAAAAACAAACATTTTCAGCATTTTTATCTGTAATATATCTATCCCTATCTATCTTTCAATCAATTTAAATAAACAAACAAACTCTCTCTCTCTCTCTCTCACACACACACACACACACACACACACACATATATATATATATATATATATATATATATATATATATATATATATATATATATATATATATATATATATATACAGGGTGTCCATAACTAAAGTCCCACTTTCAAAAGGCTGCAAAAAAAGAACCACTGGTCAGAATGACTTCAAATTTGAACTAAATATACTGGAAGAAGGGGGAAACGATTTGGCATAATAAAAAAAAGTTCCAAAATGTATCAATAGATGGCGCTGTAAGCGGTTGGAGCATGTTTTTTTTTATTATGCCAAATCGTTTCCCCCTTCTTCCAGTATATTCAGTTCAAATTTGAAGTCATTCTGACCAGTGGTTCTTTTTTTGCAGCCTTTTGAAAGTGGAACTTTAATTATGGACACCCTGTATATATATATATATATATATATATATATATATATATATATATATATATATATATATATATATATATATATATATATATATATATATATATATATATATATATGCGTCGCCCAGTGGCTAAGTGATTAAGGCATCAGCCTGCCACACTGGGGGCGCGGGTTCGATTCCCCCATAAGACTTGGTTGTAGTCTGGGGAACCGATCAGTTTTCCGCCTGCAAAAGGGAGCTGCAACCCATCGTCCATCGCCGGTGTCATAGTTTGTTAATAAAATCTTCTGTGATTGCGTGATTTGTCTGTTTCTATTTCCTTGTATTCATATGTACACCGGACTGGGGTGTAATGTCATTTCAATAATCATCCCCCCAGGGACATTAGCCAAACAAACAAACACACACACACACACACACACACACACACATATATATATATATATATATATATATATATATATGCACACAAACATTGTATGTATTGTAAAGCACAGGAACTATAATCACTCGGTAGCAAGCATGATGACATAGTGCATTGTTTTGCCTTTAGAAATAATTACCTCATTCAGAGTTATACAACATTAGTCGTGTGTAATTATACAGGATATCCTTGTATTCAGTGTTTGCTGATGACAACTAGTCGGTGTTAACCAAATTACCAAAATTAGCCCCCAACATCATCCTTACTCTTCCAATTTTCATTGTTAAGTCATGTAGGGCATCGTAGTCGCCACGCGTGTGTACGGCCATCGTAGTGAGTAGTGACTCGTTTGTTCACTATATTTATTTCCAGTTCTTAAAGGTTTCATCTCTTTACACTATGTTAATCGGTGTCCGGTATTTGTCATGGTGATCAAGGGTTGAGAACTATATAACCACTGTAATCCATAGCGTGCCGAAGGATTAAACCTCATTTATTTACTTATTGATGTCCTTAAATTCGTATACACATAGTGTGACATGCAAAAACTATAAATTAGGATTTGTTAATGGTACTAACCTTAGTTTTTATTTCTTCCTTGGACTATTTCTGTTCATTTCCTTCAGCCTCGGTCTTCTTCCATTTGTACATGATGTAACCAACCGATGACTAACGAATCTTAAAAGTGATTGAATGGTAGAAGAAAGAACCTGCTTAGGTAGAATTTCTCTGCCATTCTTCATTGAAAGTCATTTATCTGAGTTGAAGGCTCAGTCTTTCATACTCAGCAAATTTCTGTCTAGAGCCAAGATTTACGACAGCTACATTTTTTTTGCACGATAATTATAACATGTGTTACGCATAACGAATTACGAAATTACAAGTAAATATGGGTACATGTTTCTTGGGAAAAATGCATTTTGTATGTAACTACTGAGTTAATATTTATGGTAGTAACACGTAATATACTGAGTATATTACTCGTAATATACTGAGTATGTAACTCGTAATATACTGAGTCAATATTTATGGTAGAGTACGTTATTGAACTAAAAAACAATGTTAAGTGTTCTAATTATTTACCTTTCATCCCTTGAGTGGGTCGATAAAATGGGGACCAAGCATGCTTGGGAACTAACTCTGAGGGTCCAGCGTAAGGTTTACCACCTGACCAAGACATATTCTGTATGGCACCCCAAGCGCACGGTCAAGAAAGCGGAGATGGGCACCACCGGCCTTGGCCCACACGGACTGTTGCGCTATTGAGTTTAGTTTAGTTCTAGTTGTTTACAGTACATAAAACTGTAATATACTTAGTACTTTCAGTCGATTATTCTACGCTCTTAATAGTTTCAGCAACAAAACAGTCAGTAGTTAGTAACTACTGACTGTGAAGATAAATCTTTCTCCTCTTAAAATATTCCTAAGTAATCCTTAATCCTTTCCTCTTTATGAAGGATCTTTTATGCCACCTATAGATTAAAATTTCTATAGCTCTGCAAAGAAGGAACTAACGCAGATTAGTATTAAACGCCTCCGAGGATTTAAATGATCTTATGGAGATGCAACTTGATTACAGCTTGTCACATCTGTTTAAGCATATTTTAGACATGATTCAGAGACCTAGATAGAATTAAAACTTAGAGGAAATAGAAGATTTTGGAAATTACTGCTGAGAGAGAGAAAGTTTTGTAGAAATTAGGGCAAAGGTTGTAGAAATTAGGGCTTTCTCCTCTGAGGTATTAAGGATTTATCAAAATTATTTAACATGATATTGCCGATAAGACGGTAGTATGATAAACACCCATCTAATAAAGATTAGAGCAACTGAGTTTCAGGAGATATTAAATTCGCTTTCAAACCATAAACAGAAATATTGTATACAATTTTTCGTCGGTTGAGTAAAAGACGTCCTTTATTTATAATTAACCAGCTGAATACCCGTACTTCGCTACGGAGTACATTCAAATTAAATACAACGATCAATTATGCAATTAATGCCAAAAATATGTATATATATATATTTATAATAAATACAACGATCAATGTATGCAACTGATGTAAAAAAGAACAAAAAAATATATTTATAAAAAATCGTAAGGGATATTTTTATAGACAAAATAATGTAGAAGAAAATATTCAAATTAAATCTAATAGAACATACTAAAGAATATAGTACAGTTAATATAGTACTTTGAGGAACATTTCTTTTACTGTATTTTAATATTTTTTTGGATAATGACCAATCGTCTGTCGCATTAGCCTGAGAAAAAAATATTTTTTTGTTTATTTCGTTGTTACGCATGTGATGCAAAAATAGTTAAAAGTATCACAAAAAGAAAAGAAACCACGTGATCAGCATTTAATAAATTAAATTCTAAAAATTAATCTTTAAAAATTCCCCAAAAATCAGAAAATGGAGGTTCGAAAAAGATTTCATTTTAAAGGAATTTTTTTTTTATCTTTCTCGTGATATAAATTTTATAACACGCAAATTATTATTTTAAATACAAACTTTAAAAATGTTACTAAAACAGCTAAAAAATTTAATTTAAAAAATCTAAAAATTTTTCTAAAATCTTCCTTATTGCATCTCTACACTATAAGAAGAATCGCCATGCAAAATTTCAGCCCTTTAGGTCCAGCGGTTTGGTATGTGCGTTATATGTCAATCAGTCAGTCAGTCAATTACGGAACTGTCTAATCACTAGAATTGTGAGAGGAAATTTTTTACCTATCAATCATTTAATATAATATAGTTCCGTTTTAAGCAGACTATTAGTCAAAAATTAGTTTAGCTAGCATTTTATAGGTCCTTCGAGATAGGTCGCGACAATTTTCATTCATATATATATTTTAATTAAAATTAACAAGGCTTTGAAATTGACCACACGTTAGAGTATAGGCTTAAAAGCCAAAACATAGATGAACTTAAATCAATTAGTATTGGACATTAAAACAAATTACTTTCATGCAATTACTTATGCTACAAAAGCAAGTAAATTATTATTAAAATACCTTAAATTAATCTATAAAAATATAACATCTGGTGTTTGTGGTATAATTGATAATAGCTATAGTCTAATTAGAAAACTACAAACATTAGATAACTGTAAATATATTGTAACTTATGATTTTAAAGATCTATTTAATAATATTGATATAATTGATTTAAATAGAATAATCATAATGTTAGTACAAAATAATATTCAATACTTAAACAACGAAATTAAACTAACTCGTTTCAATAGGCTCCTAGAATTAGTAACTAAACATAATTACATAGTTCATAATAATAGTATATACTTACAGTCCAAAGGTGTACCACAAGGTGGTAATGCTTCAAGTATGCTAGCTAATTTATACTTATATTATTTTGAAATTAATAATATAGAAAATAGCAATTACAAAATATTTAGATATATAGATGATATAATAGTAATTAATAAAAGTAATAACCCTATAGACTTAAATTTTTACCCTCCTAATTTGGAACTAATTAAAAGTAGCCATGATAATATTAATGTAAACTTTCTAGATATTAATATTAAATTAAGTACTAACAATAAATTTACTTATGACTTATACGACAAAAGATCTGACTATAATTTTAATATTGTTAAATTTCAAAATTATCTAACCTGTTTACATAAATCTGTTTTTAATAACATTATTGTAAATCAGTTAGTTCGTATAAATAGGCTATGTTCTAAAGACAATAGGATTAAGCATATTATAGACTTGAAAGCTGTGCTAACTCATAATAATTACCCAGTAAGTCTATCCAAAAACATAATTGGTTGTTTTTGTTTTAATGAATAGTTTGTTCTGTTGCATTAATAAGTTAAACATAACAATAGGTTAAAATAAAAATAATAACTACTAAAAACAAAAATAAAAATCATAAGAAAAATAAAAAAATAATTAACTTATAGTAGTAACAATAATAAAAACTAAATAAATAAAGGAATAATAGTCTTAAAATATGGTAACCTAAGTAAGTCTGTAACTGAGTATCCACTACCTCAATGGTTGCAAGTTATATGACGTCAGTCATCTTGCGGTTACAAGTTCTTAACTTCCACTCTGACTAGCGCCAGGCTTGGTGTTCTTTGGTTAAGTACTTTTATTCAAACTTAATTCATTTATTATTCAATTCTTCTGTTAATAATGGATTGTACGGTGTCTGAGTGTGTTTATTTAATAGATCATACTCATCAGAAACAATCCATTGGTTTTTAGACAGTATTGACACCGCTGATGAAGAAATGCTGTCAAAAACCTTATTCATACTTTTCTTTACATGTTGGATGTTCCTGGCTTCAAGTAGCTTTAGAGCTATTACTGGTTTTCTCTTTCATCTTATTCTTATTTATTTTAATTAAACATATAACTGCCAACAAAAAAAATTTCATTTACATAAAATAATAAATTCTTATATGAAAGAATATTTGGAATCTACATTAAGTTGACGCTTCCATTTTTAATTCAATATAGATAAACGCAGCACTAAGCATACTTGTAAAAGTCTTATAATGTATTATAGAACCTGTTGAAAAGAAAAACGTGTCGCAGTCTCGAAATTTAATCACGAGCCTCCATTGAAATAATGAAAACTATCTGCAACGGATGGTTCATACTCATATTCGAATCAGGTATTCGATTATTATCTGACGCTGATCTTACAGAATGCCTGACATTACAACAACGTATAACCGCATAAATTCATACATTAAAGAGGGGGACGGACAACAGCTACAACTTCTAAAATCAACATTTGATCTATTTCATCTTGATACGTTTAAAAGTGAATCAAAACTTGTTCACGCTTAAATGAGTTTTAAAACGGAATGTAGAAATATTTAACAAGAAATCTTTTCATCATCTGGTATTTCTGACGCTTTAGATACCGAAATAGCATTAAAAGACTTTATAAAATAAAACTTTCCAAACAGATGCTCCAACTTTAAATTTCATAGTTAAAATTTCGCTATCTTATTTGGTCGAGAAAATTGAACAGTTTAGGGGAATTCGATTAGAGTTACTGTTAAATAGGAAAAAAAATTTCAGGTAGTCTCTTCTAACGAAACTACAGCGGGATATTAACGTAGGATTACTTATCGTTGCCTACTTCTATTGTATGTACATATGTATCTATATAGTATACGTACATATATATATATATATATATATATATATATATATATATATATATATATATATATATATATAATTATTTATATATATATATATATAACAAATATATATATATACACACACACACATGCACACACACACACACACACATATATATATATATATATATATATATATATATATATATATATATGTATGTATAAGTCAAAATTTTGACGCATCTTGGTACTTTTCTGTTTAACTTGTCCAAGCAATAGACTGGGTTTGGCGGACTGCCAAAATTATAACTCTCGAGGACGGATGGACGGACAGTTTTAGCGTCTGAAATTTTCCTTTCCGTAGGACCGTTGTGGAGGAACGTAATCCTACGTTAAAAAAGACTCTGAGCGTGTATGTAAGCTTCTGTTTGTATATATGAAGTCTCATATTGAAATGACCCATAAAGAATATTACACTTTAATATTTACAGACTAGTAAGAACATACTTGTAAACGAAAAAAAAACCTGAAACCTTAATATGCTGTAATGAATGCGGTCAGTAACTTAATTTCACACCTTATATTCTAGTGCATAATTCGACAGATTTTTTTAAGCCTAATTCACCATAAAGCCCAAAAGTGTTCGTAAGTCATGACCGCAGCACAATGCTAGATCCAACAAACAATTCCTTTTCCTCTTGCTTTTCCTATTACAGGCTGGGCTTTTCCCGAGTAATATCTCCATCTAAATAATAATAAGGTACATTCTCTCAAGGGGACACACCATAATAAATAAAGCCGTAATGTGAGATTTACGTGAAGAAATCTCACGACTCGAAAATTATTTTTTGTGTCCAGCACAGCCCCCCTGGGACGGGGAAAATCCCGTACTTAGTGTCCGAGGATTTACGAATGCCCCTATTTGCTCTCGAAGTCATGAGCTCATGGGTGCTGATTCTGCTGGAGCAGGAATGGGTCTTGCCATTTACAAGTGTTAAATCGAGAAACATGGGGTGGGGGGAGGATATAACTGTCACATACTAAAAGTGAAAAGAGGCTTCTATTAGAACTCGGAACGAAAATTTATTTGATATGGAAACATACAAATGTAGAAATAAAGAGAGTTTAAAGAGGATCACTCGAAAGATTATATAAATTTATCTGTATCTGTGCAGTAGAGGTGGAGTGGGAATTTCGTCGTGTATGTAGACTAACATAAAAAATATATTATATTATTTTCTTTTTGACAAATATAAACTATTTGAAACAGAAAAAAAAGTATGGACAGAAAAAAAAGTATTACTCCTGGATAACTTTAAACTATTTGAAACAGAAAAAATTGTGAGAAAAAGTATGAACACGAAAAAAGTATTACTTTTTGAAAACTACAAACTATTTGAAACAGAAAAAAGTATGAGAAAAAGTATGAACAGAAAAAAAGGATTACTTTTTGACAACTACAATCTATTTGAAACAGAAAAAAATTGAGAAAAAGTATGAACAGATTTAAAGTATTACTTTTTGGCAACTATAAACTATTTGAAACCAAAAAAAGTAACTGTCAAAAAGTAATACTTTTTTCTGTTCATACTTTTTCTCATACTTTTTTCTGGTTCAAATAGTTTATAGTTGTCAAAAAGTAATACATTTTTCTGTTCATACTTTTCCTCATACTTTTTTCCCTGTAAAATAATATAATCTCATTTTTTTGCTATTTGAAACAAAAAAAGTATGAAAAGTATGAAAAAGAGTATGAAGTATAATACTGGCAGAATGCTTACACAATTATAAAACAGACAAGCTTTTAAACAGGACAATGTTCCAAATAAATTAAATGTGTCACTTTAATATGAAGAAATACATCTGGGCCTTAGCACAACTAGAGATCTCCTTGAAATTTTTCTAAAAACATAGATTATTACATTTATATTCCCGATATACTTCGAAAACGGTCAGTTAGATAAGTTCGATTAAAAAGGGGTGAAGAAGGGAGTTAAAAAAGACAGGTCGTTCCAACGAAGATAGACCGGTTAGCAAGAGGAGTATCTTGTAGTCATGACTGTTGCATGGGTTAAGGTGGTAGATTTTGCCATAATCGGCATTTTTAGGTTCACGTCATTTGTGATGAATCCTATGAAATAAATTCTGTACTAATTTAATTTTAAATAGACTTTAAAGTGATTTGAGGGATAGTTTTTTTTTCCTGAGATTTATCAATATAACATTTTCTGTTCTATTAAATGGTTTATACAGCAGAGGCTAGATTGAAAATATTTTTCCAGTGATAATCAGCAATTTATTTTCATGGTTAAAGTTCATTCTTTTATATATTAAGTATGGGATATTTACATACAAATATGCATTCCTAATTAATAGATAATCTATTACATTTATCCCGTTCTTACACCATTAAAATAATCATTTCAATTAAATTTAGCTTTTTCTTTTGTTTTCAGAATCAAAAATACTCATTTGCTGGCTGTACTTACAAAGTATTTAATTTTTTAAGAATTGTTCAATTAATTATTTTTAATTTTTATTTTTATTACAACTATTTCTTGACTACCTTTTTCCATGGCAATTTAATTTTTTATAGAGTTTTTGTTTATCTTCTATGCTCATTCGCTTTATATATGGATAATGTATACTTAATTATGATTTATATATGTTTAATATATATTAAAAGAACAAAGACACCCCAGTTTGTTTAATCTGCTTACATACAGAAGACAAAATTTGAAAGTCATCAACTAATTAAACTTTTTTTCTAAGGCTATACTGAATGCATTCTCGTCAAATAACTAATATAATCAGTTACACTTGTAATTTCTATAGATGAAACTTGGATTCTTTCTTTAGAAAAATCATCTTAGAATATTCTCCTAAGAGACATAAAATGATTGCAGAAACCTTGTATGATGTTAAAACGACCTAGTGAGTAATCAGTCAAATTATTTTGTACAATATATGTATATATATATGTATATATATATATATATATATATATATATATATATATATATATATATATATATATACAATTTCCTCTAAATTATTTTATATTATAATAGACACTTGTAATTTCTATAGATGAAACTTGAATTCTTTCTTTAGAAAAATCAGTTTAGAATATTCTCCTAAGAGACATAAAATGATTGCAGAAACCTTGTATGATGTTAAAACGACCTAGTGAGTAATCAGTCAAATTATTGTACAATATATGTATGTATATATATATATATATATATATATATACAATTTCCTCTAAATTATTTCATATTATAATAGAGAAATTTATTTTTAAACAACATGTACCGTAATATATATAGCAACTTTTACAATAAAAACAATTGCAATGAATATTCTTTAATCTAAAAGCTTTAATTAGATTACGGTACGTAAATTATTGGATTAAAATTCAAATAATTATTTATATCCACATTCTTTAGTGCTGAAACAATAGTGCTGAAGGAATGTTGAGTGTTTATTTTTGTTAAACAATTAAAGATGTGATTAAATGGCATAAATAATTTTTCCTATAAGTATACTTATCCCTCATATTATAATTTAAGTCTCCCAAAGCAGCAAAAAGTTTATGCACAATCCTACTTTCAAACAATAGACGGCTACGTGATGGTTAAAAATGTTCTCTTAATTAATTGATGCTATAAGCTAACATATAAATAAAAGTTATTATACACATTAATGTTGACTATACAATCATCAAAAATGGCAAGTATTTTTTGATAGAAGTAATTAGTTTTAAATGCAAAAATTAAATATTACTTTTAACTACTGTATTAAAGGTTAGCTTCTACTCCCCATCTGGACTCCAAGCTAAATTACCCACCTTTACATATTAAATAATCTGGGCTCAATATCTACGTAGACTTTATCATTAGAATAGGACCATTCAACAGTAGCAAACAGGTTTTCCTGTAAGAATGAATGGACGAGGCTGCCATGAGACATTAGTCACGCTTTATCTGCGCTTTATCCTGAGAAAAATGGGAAGTCGAGCCGTGATTTAGAATTAGCGGAGAACAGAGATGTGTTTGTGTGATGTCCGACATTAATATTTTTCCCGTATCGCAGCATATTCGACGTTAATATTTCTCTTTGATTATTATCAGAACATATCTTCTCAAGCGTAAGCAATACAGCTGATGATGCGTGTTTAATCACGAAGTTAGCTGACAAGTCGCTCAAAGCTGTCAGCTGACTTCTGAGAATTTAGTGATTCTCCAACTTACTTTCCGTGCTCTCGGTGATATAATCACTGGATTACTCTTTATAAAGGTGATGAAAGCATAGTAAAAGGCTGAGAGAGGCATGCTTTTTGTTAACGTAAGACAAATTACCTCAAAGACTTGAGGACTCTTCTTGATTACGCATGAATGCTTGTTAAAAACCTTAAGGTAGAGATAATTCCAAACCAGCTTGCGATAGCATAATGTTTATTTTCTTTTAATTTTCACGTTATATATGTTAGTCATAAACGAGTCTATCGCATGAATTTATATTTTCAATTAGCTAGATCGCCTAACTTAAGATATAAATTAAGACTATACAAAGAGGAGAAAAGTTAAGAATTTTTTTTAAATGTAATAAAATACGTGCAGCTGTATTTCAGAGCACAACTGAAACTCAACATATAGTAAATATTTTTCGTCTTGAAAATACTCTCTCGTACTGACCTTAATTACAATAATCTTTCGATCTATCTATCTATATATATATATATATATATTCAAACAGATCATTCATTCATTCATTAGCTATCATTAGCAAGGTAACACTTAAGATGCGAAAGTGCCCGTTACCTTTCTCCTCGTATTCAGGATCATTCGGAGTAACAAAAACGCATTGAAGCTGACCACCATGAAGATAAAACTTAATATGAAAAATCACAGATTACCCTGCTGCTCATAACCAGTCAACCCCCTGAGCATTGAAACGACATTGGAGTTTATCGTTATCATAGTAAATACTTAAAAGGCAAAAATAGATGTTATTTTGTCTACTTAATAAATCTCACTATATTGCAATAGTATTTTAGTTAATCGTTATTGAAGTATGAAATACAATGTAAAAACCAATTTTATCTTAAATTTTGAAGTTTCGTTGACATTTGATTTGAAAATTAAGAAAACGAGGTCTATCGAAAAAGAAATAAAAGATAGAAATGTGCTCTTAGAAGGTAATAACTTTATAGTATTTTTGTATACTCATTTACATATTAATTAAACTTAAATTAAACCATGACTTTCCTCCATTTTATAACATCACATTTCGGTTGTTTAAATACGAACGTTAGTAAATGACCGGTTGATTTAGGTTAGGGAGTTATTTAGGCTTAGAAATGGTTTCCGACATAATAATTTGCCTCTAGAAATCAATTATTGAATTTGACAGAAGTATGCTGTGCGATTTACTTTAGGTTCACTTGGCGGTCGTTTCACGGTTTTGCATGAAGAGGTTGTTGTTTATCTTCGACATGTGTAAGATACACGGGGTGAAGGATTTAGTTTCTATAAATATTGCAATTCGTAAATCTTCATAAATTACTATTACAAGTTTTATTGTTATTAGCCACATAGGGAATTTAGTTTCTATAAATATTGCAATTCGTAAATCATCATAAATTACTATTACGAGTTTTATTGTTATTAGCTACATAGGGAGTTTAGTTTCTATAAATATTGCAATTCGTAAATCTTCATAAATTACTATTACGAGTTTTATTGTTATTAGCTACATAGGGAGTTTTTTCTCTGAGGTACTCGTAAAAAACCAAAATTTGATTCTACGGGATTGATTTTCGAATATGAAAACACGATGTAACTGCAGGACTAATAGTTAAGTAACAAATTTTCTTTCAGATAAAATTTTAGTATGCCTTTTGGAAAATAACATTAACTTTTTACATATGTCCAGCTTGAAGGTTTTAAGAAGCTTACTTTTCAAGACTACAATCAAGTAAAAAGACCACTGACCCATCTAACAAGAAAATTGAAACCTTTTAAAAAAATCTTCCTTTTGGCGTAAAGAACTTTCTAACGTTTATGTTAAAATCAACGGAAAAATAGCAACCATGTTGCGATTTGCACTACCTGAATCAATTAGTAGTAATTTAACCATACAGAAGAAGATAGGATTTTCCCGACTGGGGGAACCGAGGTTTCAGTAGTGGCAGCTTATTCGTTTAAAAGTATGCATAAATATATATATTGTGCTTTTAAGTACCGTTTAAAATATTTAGTAAATCTTAAGAGCTCATAGTCAAAGTTAATTGAGGCATTGCCGATGAAAAGGAGGTAAGTGCCAAAATATCCGAAAAATATTTTTTCACTAATACAAAGGTTTGTTCTAGGGCTAATGGCGTGGAAAAGGAGGTAAGTGTCTAGCTAGTTTGGTCTAGGCACTTACCCCCTTTTCCACGCCATTAGCCCTTGAACACACCCTTGTATTAGTGAAAAAATACTTTTCGGATATTTTGGCACTTACCTCCTTTTCATCGGCAACGCCTCAATTTACAAATTGTTAAAATTATTGCTCTCCAGGAAGTAAAACTTATTAAACTTATCTGACTAAAACTGTGAAGCTCAGAAATACAATCATTAATTTCCGACTCAAGCTAAATATACCGCAACAATCAAATTAAAGAACATTTTGTAGTTATTTTAAATTTAACACGCGCAAAAGGAGGTAAGTCTCTAGCTAGTTTGGCCTAGTTCTGAACTAGGCACATTACATATACACGCACAATATCCATGAATGTATGTATTTTTACTTCAAAAAAGCCTTTAGAAACATTAACATATTTCTTTATCCGTATGCAAAACTTGATTTCTAAGAGAAATAATTTCTACTGATATTTTTTTTTATACCTTAAACTGTAGAAGCATTTTATAACCATAAATTTCTCGATCCTTTCAAAGGATTAACACATCCACAAGTAAATCTATTGGAGAAATGCAACTTAAAAAAAAAAGAATGAAGGACCTCAAAAATTACTACCTCTAGATTCCAACCAAAGCTTAAGATATTGTTAGTATCGAGTTCCGTCTTAATCTCGTGATGAACAGCTTTCTGGAGCTCCCGGTCCTCACGCTATCTTGTAAACCACAAATCTAACCACTAATCGGCTAACAAACAACGAGATTATAAACGTTTAACACCTCTTTATTAGTTCTTCACATCAAAGTCGCTATATCTCGAAATTCTGATTCATGAACACGTCTGTCAAGCGCATCTTTATCTTAAATTACCGACCCAACAGCGGCCATTTTTTAATGCAGTTTATCTGCCTTACCTCCATTCCTCAAGATTGAGATTACATCTGTTAATGTTTCGTTACACAGTGTGGAATCTATAATAGTCATATAACCATGAAATAACTCTGCCTGAAAAAGGAAATGTTCTCCTTATTAGAGCTTAAGTTTCGTTTCTGAAAGATTTTCGGGTAATCTGTGAGGAGCCAAAATAAAAGCTTTGAATTTAAACAGAACGTTATGTTTTGTAGCACAAATAATAAAGCATATCAGTGAACATAAGGCATGCCAAACAGTAATAAAAAGAAAAAAAAAGTATTTAAACAATGAACCAGTTCACGTCTTATAGACGAAATCATGCTAAATAATAGCTGTCAAGAGAAATTTAATTGATGCATAGAGAAACATATGTTTCTAATGCATTGCATTTTTTAAATGAAAACAAAAGCGATGATTCATGAAACATTCTAAAAATTCATTTGTTTAGTTAAAAGTTTTTGTTGCATCATTACATACTACAAGGCTGCAGAAACATGTCTCTTTTGTCACTATTTGTCATAGCAGCTTAAGCGGTTTCTTGCTGAAGGCATTCTTTATAATAAATTATAGTCAATGCAAGCTTTGTTAGATTTTTCATAAAAGAATTATAATTAAAGCCTTATTGCCCTTTAAATTTTTATATCATACGAATATGCATAGATAAAAATAATACATAAATGATTAGAAAAAAAATCCTTTCCCTTATTATTATGACATAGAGAGTGAGAAAATAATTGCCTTCCTTTAGAATTTTTTTAAAGCTGCGATCATGTCCATGCACACAAGTGACTAATTTGATTGTTTCAAATTTGTTCCGTTGCACAAAACTACTTTTAAGATTAGCCTTCACTTCTCCCAGATGTAAAAAATTGAAGCAAAATATTAGGTTGCGCCATTATTCGAACAATGGTTACTACTTTTTATTTTTACAGAAACTTAAATTATGATTTTTTAATTAATTCTTTAAAAAAAGATAAAAAATCTACATAAATTTCTGTTGAAATGTTGGCCATCAAAATTATCATTGCACTCTCTTAATGGTGTAATTTTTTTATAACTTTCATGTCTTTATTTGTATCCACGGCATAGGCAAAGGAAATGATATTGCAGTGATTCTGCATTACAAATGCAACTCTGGGTATTACAAATGCAATAACGTGTGACTTTGCATTGTATGGAGAAAGTAAGTAAAAGAAAATATGCACACGTGCAATCCACACTACCAAAATATAGCCAAGGATACACATTGTTGTAGCCCATTTAGGTTAACTCTAAACTGTTAGACTAATACATAGAATCTGTATTCTGAGGTAAACTAATCAGCTATTGAAAGTTTACAAGGGTTGAAAGTGACAAACTTTACTTGTCATAAATAATGAAGAGCAAATTCCTAAAACTATTCAGGAAAGGCAAAACAGCAATTTTCCGGAGCATAAACTTCATATTTTCAGGTTGTATTCTCGTAACATAGCATAGCAGCAGAAATTTACTTACGTATTTATTTGCTGCTAAAAAGACAACTAACAATAAAATCTGAGTAAATAATTTATAACTTTTTTCCTCAACCATAACCAGTAGTTCCTTGGTATGTGAGCCATCCCCAAGCCAAATCGATTAAGTCCACTTTTAATTTTTTTTTTAATTTTAAAGACTAAGCACTTGATTGACTCCTAACTTGTTATGTTTATAGCAACTTCCCTGACAGTAAATTAGCGCAGTTACGAGAATACAGCCTGTTAATATGATGTTTATGCGCCCAAAAATTGCTGTATTGCCTTTCCTGAATAGTTTTAGGAATTTACTCTACATTAATTATGACAAATAAAGTTTGTCATTTTTAACCCTTGTAAACTTTCAATAGCTGTATATTTATCTCAGAGTACAGAATCTATGAATTTGTCTAACAGTTTAGAGTTAACCTAAATGGGCAACAACATGTATCCTTGCCTATATTTTGGTAGCGTGGATTGCACATCTGCATATTTTCTTTAACTTATTTTCTCCAGACAGTGTAGAGTCGCAGGTTATTGCATTTGTAACATCTATGAAGAAACATTGCGATATTGTTTCATTCGCTTACACCGTGGATATAAAGACATGAAAGTTTAAAAAAAAATACACCGTTAAGAAACTGCAATGATAACTTTGATAGTCAGTATTAACGCCCCTAAATGACAAAATTTTCCGGTCCACCGAATAATAATTAATTTATTTCAGAAGCCAATCCGTTTAATTCCATACTATAAGGTAAATCGTTGCAATAGTGCAATTCAAACGTAGAAGCAAGGACTTCTTGATAATCGTTTAGAAAGATCAAAATCCTACGCCATACAATTCAAATATAACTTTAACGAAGATTCAGAATTTAATGCCATTAATATAAGAATATCTGTAGCAGGTAGACCACTAGGTCTGAAAAATATTGATCAGCGTTTGCTATATTCTACAGGTAAAACTGAAACAAAATGCAAGAAGAAAGATATGAAGGAGCTGTTGAAATTCATTCCTCTTATTAGACATTATTATAAAAACTTTGTACAAATCGGACCTCAATTACAGATCATAAAGAAAATATCATTTATTTTCCTGATGAATCAATTCAAACAAACTAATAATAACAATGGTAACAAGAATAGAACAGCTATTATTCATTTTTGCGAAAAATCTTTAATAAAATATTTATGATAATGAAAAAAATTATGTAATTTAAAAAATTATTTGAAAAAACAGTTTGAGAAATTATTTTCTAAATGAATTTGATATTATTATTTTTTTCACTTGCCAAATCGATTGAGCCCCTTAGTCAAGCAAAAATTGTAATAATATTAACGAATTACTCCAAAGGTAATCTATCTTATAGATTATATATGTCGCTAGATAAAATATAAATCTGCAATAATACATTCTACAATGTTTAAATTCAAAAATTTCTTTTGCCCAGAAGTTAAAAAAAAATATCCGAAGGACAATAACTTTTGCAACAAGGCACTGCTCTTTTTGGATAATGCTCCAGGGCGCCCGGTTAATTTATTCGATTTATCTGAAGATGTGGAGATTGAGTATCTTCCCAAAAAATACAATAGCTCTGATCCAGCCAATGGATCAGGGTGCAATAGCCTCTTTTAAGGTTTATTATTTACGCAGAACTTTTCGTAAATTTATTCACGAAACCGATGATGAATCTTCGATAAAACAGTTTTGGAAAAATCACAGCATCAGAGATTTCGTAGACAACATTAGCGAATCGTGGAAGGAATTAAAATCAACCGTAATGAGCCATGCCTGGGGAAAAAAATATGGCCAGAATGCATAAAAACTAATGAGCCTAAAGTTAGTTCTCTCTCTGAAATTCGACAAAACATATTAAACTTAACAAATAATCTTGGTTTTGAGGATTTGGAATAAGGTGATTTGATTGATTTTCTAGATGCTGATAGAGAACCTCTTTCAAACGAGGAACTGATCGAGTTAGAAACAGAACGACCACTTGATGAGGAGCCAGAGCCTGTGCCTGCTGTATCCCAACAGCTAACAGCAAAAACTTGTCGAATGCGCATTCTTATTTCGAGCAGGGAATGAACATCCTTCTTCAAAATGATCTCGATGAAAAACGCAGCGCTAAAGTGTCTTGAGGAGTAAACTCCTGTTACAAAACACTGCCAAAAGTAGCAGAAAGCAAGGCGAAGCAGACAACGTTGGACCAATATTTTAAACTGGACAATCCACAACAGCGGAAAGTGATGATGTCAGCATATTATAGCTTAGTGATTCTTCATGTTAATGTTCGTCACCAGATTAAAACAGTTTTTAAACATTTTATCTTATGTTTTTATAATATATATACATATGTGCATACATATGTGCACATGATTTCTTTTTGTTTTTTAATTTATATGTTTATTTTTTGAATTTCTGTTTATTATTGCATTGTTTTGTACTTTTATTTTATGTAAGCATTTTTATAGGAAATAAAAAGAATAAAATGCTTTATGAATTAAGAACTATATTATTTATAAAAAATTGGAAAAGATCCAATTAAATTTGTATGGGTTCGTATCAAAATAATTGATTCGTTATACGGCTTTTCGCTTTAAGGCCAACTTTTCAGGAACGTATCTAAGCCATATGAGGGGTGTATCCCCTCAGAGTCTAGCATTTGCTATGGAAGGAAAGCACCGATCAGGATCAATTTTCCGAGAGCAATATGATTCATAAAACTTTTTGAATTAGATTAAGCCTAGGATTTCACCCATAATTTAGAGTATATTGCCACTATATTAAATGTTACTGTAAGACGTTAGAAATATATGTGTGATTATTAATGTGTTTGAATGGTCGGGAAATCAACTATAGAATGGTTTTTTTCTTCTCTTTTTATTATTGGTTTAAATCTGCAATTCTTTATAAGGATAGAAATGAACAAATGTTAATCATTTTACAATATTTCTTCTTTAGAAACGACAATAAATATGAGGCACATTTCTGGAACTTTTTATCTTCAAGATAATCAAACCTTTATACGCTTTTAAAAAGGATTAGGTTTTCCATTGAAAAATCCTGAAAAAGGATATAAAAAAATTTACGAATTTATATGAGGGCAACGTATACTTCTGACCATGCACGTAACCAGGAAAAGCTTCTTCATGGGGTTTGACAGATCTATATTTGGTTTATATACTATACGAATAACCCAAATGTCGCAGACCGTAGTGGGCACCTGACTGGAAAAGATCATGTCCCTGCTTTAAAATCAGCTATTAAGGCTACCCAAATTAAGTAGTTTACTAATAGGCTGGCTACGACAAAGTAGTAGAAATTTAATGTTCTTAAAATTTCAGCGAATGATTAAACGCAGTGGTCAAAACACTAAAACATAGAAAAGAATAAGGAATAAAATATGTAAATTTTGTGAGTAAAGATCATGATTTGACTCAGTGGTGTAATACCCGGAGCAGAAGATTTAATTCCCATTGTAATTCTGATTGCAATATAAGTTTACGGAAAAAAACTCAAAAATTTAAGATAAATTTGAGCATGCTTATTGTACCAAAACCTCAATTTTACGTTGAATTAGCCTGAAAAATATTCTAATGTAAGAGCATCATCGCACTGTGAAACACAAACACCCTCTTGATAGTTGAATCGTACTTGAAATAACAAATTATAATGGACTTGTCAAAAGTAATAGATTTGTGAGTCACCATTCTACGATAAAAACTTATAGGAACAGGTAAAGATTTTTGACAGTTCATATTTCGCTTCAACAGGTTTCATTATACTTAAAATATGAAGAAACATATATAGGAATAATTACTTTACAGGAGAAACATTCATCAAAACCCAACGAAATATTGCTCTCGTTTTTAAATTCGCTTCAACAGGTTTCATTATACTTAAAATATGAAGAAACATATGTAGGAATAATTACTTTACAGGAGAAACAATCATCAAAACCCAACGAAATATTACTATCGTTTTTAAATTCGCTTCAACAGGTTTCATTATACTTAAAATATGAAGAAACATATGTAGGAATAATTACTTTACAGGAGAAACAATCATCAAAACCCAACGAAATATTACTATCGTTTTTAAATTCGCTTCAACAGGTTTCATTATACTTAAAATATGAAGAAACATATGTAGGAATAATTACTTTACAGGAGAAATAATCATCCAAACCCAACGAATATTACTCTCGTTTTTAAATTATGCATTTCCCATGCTTCTCGTAAGCAATTTAATGCCGTAAACAAACACGATAATATATGGCATAACCAATGTTTCAAAACGGTGGGCATTCATCAAGACACCGAATACAGACGTTCGCAAATCCTAAAGTCCTGTATTCTGGAAAACCAGCCAACAATTTCCCCTCGAGTTTTCTGCGTGTCTCTGTGCTTACAAACAGCGTACGACACAACCATTGTCTGTCAGGCGGCTGTCAGCTGAAGCCCGTCATCCCTTGCAGGCTCATTACGCGCGTAAGACGGGAAGTGGCGATTGCCAGCCCTGATAGGGCCGCCGAAAGGGCTATCGGGTGTCCTCGATTACAGGGGATCTCTAACGAGGCGCCATCCATCACAATGGCTGATGGGACGCCATTTAATCGCTAATTGATTGCCGTCATTAAAAATGCGGACGTCACAGCGGGCTTTGGCGGGTGGCGACATCATATCTCAGGTACACCCGATAAAATACGCTGCAAGCGATGCTGGTTTATAGTAGCCAGATTTCAGTTTTTCCCCGTTTTGCTATTGTTCAGATTAGATTGTGAGCCCCGGTGTAAAATTTCTAAGGCTCAGGCCGCAAGCGCTCTTGCAAATAAATATACTTGGAAGCCCGGGACCACACAGTATGTTACATGGTGGTCAGTCCGCGGTCGTTGATTCATATGTATCTTAAATGAATCCTAATGAATTGTTTTGCATGTTACAGTTCGGGTGTTCCGGAAATCGGGCACCTTTCGTAAAACCCGATATGATGAATGGAACTCAGGTGTGCTACTACTGGCCTCCTTGTGTTACCACAGCTTTATTTTCTACGTCAGTTTTTCAAGCAGTGACACAATCAGGGGGGTACTCTTTCCAGAGGCTTTAAAATCGACAAAAAAAAAAACTGAATTCCAAAGTAAATTATGATCATGAAGCATCCCCCCCCCTCAAAAAAAAGGAAAAAAGGGAGAAAAGAAAAAGAGAAGAAACATTCTATTGAAAATCAAAGAAACCCCTTTTCTAACAGAGTGATTCTGGTTGCGCCACTGTGCCAAAATAGAAAGTGAAGTACTCTAAATCGATTATGTGTATGGTGTATTTACAGTCCCTTCCGGTTTTACTATTTGCAAATTTGGTTATTCACCAGATCAAATGAACTATTTTAAACAAATTATTAAGGCAATTAAATTAAGATACCAGAAATAAATAGTTTAATAAAATATTTCTTTGTCAACAGGGCCGATAAAGAACAAAGAATTGTTTCTCTAAGTTATGTCATTCCTCCACACACACACACACACACACACACATATATACATATATATATATATATATATATATATATATATATATATATATATATATATATATATATATATATATATATTTAGATATATATAAGTAAAACTGTCATTCATGCATTTGTCGAGAAATAGGAATTTACTAGTTGCATACTAATGACATTTTACTAGTTTAGCAAGATAACGTATACCTGTTAGTTTTAAAGTTATAAAAGTCACCTACGGTTAGATAAAGTTACTCTCATGTTGCGGACTTCGAAATGTCAAATTTAAAAAATTGAGCTGTTGTTGCGATCTGATGTTAAGTGGACATCAGATCGCAGCTAGAAAACAATTTAGCAGCTAGAAAACATCAAAACATTTTTTTTCTTTGCTAAGTACTGAAAATTTTAGTTATATTTTGTAAAGTTGAAGGAAAGAATATGAAAAGTTCAAAAATTAAATAATGCGTATGAAGTATATATCTTCACTCTTTTATTTGCCGCCTAAAGATTTGGGTTGCCTATTCCGAGAACTTGCTCTATGACAAGACATTTTCCTTTACAATTGGGTTTTACTTTAGAATATGTAAATAAGAGAAATATTTTTCTAGTATTTTTACCATTGGTTAATTCCCCTGAAATACTATCCACCTTTAATTGCTTAAATAATATCATCCAAAACCTTATGAACTGATAGAAGTGGAGCATTTTCTCTAAAACTAACACCCATTTTTGAGGAAATTTTAACAGCCTGATACCCTTATCCTATTAATAAATTTAACATATGACTTTCTGTTCTAGGACATGCTAAAAAATTTTTGAGTATTTATTTCAAATTGTTCTTCCAAAAAATTGCTATGGCTGTAAATAAATTCTAAAAAAAAAAAACCAGCAGAGTTTTCCTTTAACGAAGTTCTATCGTTTGACTTAAAAATTTAGCCGTGAAATACGTAAAACAGAAGTTCAGTTTCAAAAGCTTAACCTAGTGAATTAAAGAAAATCAAATAAACTAATCAACTATTCATACTGTAGTAGAGAAGCAACTGTTGAAGCAAATTCATTTCGTTTAAGTAGTGATGCCTTAATATAGAATAAAACCAAATTGACAGCAGAACAAATGTAGAGAACATATAAGCAGAAAAAATGAACTTAATGAAAAAAATTTATATTGATATCCTTAAAATTATAAGAAAAAAAGAAAGTGTTTACAAGTAAGTAACGTCAAGGAAACATCAGAAAGGCAGCTATCAAAATTTCAAACACGACAAACTGTAACTATTAACGTTTTGCACTTTCTGTATGCATTCTTAAGATGTAAAAAAAATCTAATTCTACTTTGTATTCTTATAAAAAAAACTTATGTTCATAAAAAAATTCGCATTCCGAAAAATCAAGACACTTTACCAGCAGCTCTTTCTCGAAACTTATGTCTGGCGTATTATACCGAATGCTTATGATAGAAAAAACCTCGTTTAACCTCATTTTATTCATAATGTAGAAGTTGTTTTGCATGTAAATGTCGGTCCATGTTGAAGATAAGTTTCTTAAAGTGAAGACTTTTGTGAATAGAAGTTAACCTACATGGTTAACTTTTGTTAGTTCTTCAGTTTTCAAAATTGTACATTTTAATTTAACAGGAGCATTTTCTCACAACTCTTAAACTGATAACAATGAAACTAAGAAGTTGTTATTTTTATTACTTTTTCAATTTTAATACGATATTTTTCGGAAAAAGATTTTTTTATCGACAGTTTGAGATAATAGTTTGAATTGGGAAAGCAAATTTGAAAAATTTTTGTGTGTTCTCTCAAAATAATAATAATAAAATGTTGTAAAATTAAAAAAAAAATGTAAATATCAACTATTAAGTTCAGCAATAATTAGCCGTTTCTAATACATTATGTATAAAAAATAATTAATGCTGTAGTTTATGTTTTAAAAAACGAAACTGATTTATCAGCTTTCTTGAAGATATTTCTATTTAGAGTAATTTCAAAATTTCCGAAACACAACTTTACCCATCTTTTTAAGTGCAAAGACAGGCAAAGCAAAATCAGTATAGATTGACAGGGATTTACTAGTTAAATATGAAATCAGAAATAAAACCATGGAGAAGTTTAGGGTCAACCCACAGAAGCCTGATTGAGAAAAATTAAAATAATGGTAAATTTTACTCGAATACTACCCCCCCCCCCCCCCAACCTAAAAAAAGAAAAAATTTGCCCGTCCAAAACGAGACTCCCCCTGTAAAAAGTGATTTTGCTTCTGTCACTGATAAATAAGACCAAAATATTATTGTTTAAAATTTTTATTATTTCAAAAACAATATTATAGTTTCTACAAAAAATTCCTTTAATACAATAGTTATGCATACTAAGAGTTAAAATTTAATTTATAACTCAATGGTCATTTTTCAAGCAGAAATTTTTTTAACGCAGATTAACTTGTCTATAGACCCAAAGTTTGTACCACCCCGTATCGGATATCATAAGACTGTATCTTCTAAGTACCATAATCCATCATAATTGTCGGAGGGAAAGAGCCTTCTTAATCGCTAATTGATTGCAGTCATTAAAAATGTGGAAATCATTTCCGCAAGACATTTCTGACGGGCGGTTTGGACGGTGTTGAGGTCAGAGCAGATCTATAATGATAAAATGTGTAAATATATTGTAAGCTCATTATTCACCGCTTGCAAAATGTCAGTATATTCATGCATTAGGAAATTTCTGTACGTAACGGAAGCATGAAATACGCTCTCTCATGCATAATTCATATCTACATGATTCTATTTATCACTTAGAGGTGGTTTCAGTACGGCGATGACGAATTAATATAATGATTAAAATGCTGTTTCAGTTTGAAAACTTATTCGGATTTATGTAACGTAGAAGTAAGTTAGTCTTCATGCTGTAATCGTGGACTGTTATTGCGGATAGATCCAATCTTCTGTGTACAGTTATATATATTTTTTTTTTTTTTTGAAATTGTCTCTAATAACGAAATAGCGATAACATTTAACCGTTTATTAGTTTTCTTTACTTTGAGATATGAATGTAACACACTAATTGCACCTCGTCTTTTAAGGGCCGTTAAAATGATTTATGATATGCAAGAAGTATTTGTATAAAAGATATCTAAATAATTATGCGTTACTTGCAGCCAAATTGTTGTTGATAAATGGCACGTATTATTGCATATCATTCAGGAGATATTGTAAATAGGTATGATTAAAAGTATAAATATTAATTTCATTAATATTTAATATTTATTAATGGCATTATCTTTACTTATTTTAAGGCTTTGGCATTTTTTCCCTATCTGTAATTCATAAAAGAAAAAAATATATTTTTTAACTCGTTACCAACACGGTAGGAACGTCTCAAAGACATTTACCCTCTCGACCACGATTTTGTTGGCTGCTTTACTATCGGAGCACCCTATAGGGGATCCAACACTACTCTCTATGAGAGGGCAGTACAGTAATGTCCATGCCTTATCCAATATTTGAACCCGAGCCCACTATGTGGAAACTCGGTATGCAAACCATTAGGTAGTGTCGGAGGCCTGGAGGAAAACATAAGTCATACAAAGTATATTAATTTTATAAAGTAATATTTAAAGGAGAAAGGTCTTCGTGATGCAATTATATTTCATAAAATTGAGTACCCCTTGCAATGAATACTGGTGGTTACATTTATCAAATGTTTCGAAATTATCATCAATTATTTAGACAGTTTTCTGTAAATTCATATTAAATTTAAAAATATTCTCAATATTCTATTTCAACTGCTTAAAAGATTAATGATTATTGCTTTCCAGGAACTCGATGGTCCATAGATACCAGTGAGACCATTCTTATGATTCTATAACAAACTTCGCATATATTTCGATTTTTAAGAATCAAGCCTACGATTATTCAGAAAAAATAAGAAAGGACGAGATTTAACGTTAAATGTAAGTTATTAAGATTATAAGTATTTCTTTAAATGAAAATGCAGATCAATAACCTTTTTACGAGATTACTTGTTTTGTATGCACCAGTCGGCATAAGTGCAGTTGAAGTTAAAAGCATCAATGCAAGCATTTTGTTTTACTGCCTTTCAATATACAATAATATAGTATGTATATATATATATATATATACATATATAAATAAATATATATATATATATATATATATATATATATATATATATATATATATATATATATATATATATATATATATATACTAGAAATAAGGCTGATAAAATATATACAATAACTAACTGGGCTGGGACAAATGCACCATCTGCACTTCAAAATGCATTGTGTACGTACATTGTATAAATAACGGTTATCAGAGTAACAGAAAAAAAGGGCCAAATATCCAAAAATAAAAATATAATGGGTATATCTGTACCAAGGATCTAAGAAAACTGGTAGACTTGTCTGAGTTAAGTGGGCCGAGGGTGATAGCGGATAATTTTTACAATTTCTAAGAACATATTAAGACACAAGATGGATGATTTTAACACCGAAACAGAAAAATGCTAATACGCCTCACATTGACATTAAACGCAAAGAAAATTTGTGGCTGGCTTCCTCCATACCCCTATTGCAAACTCCGACGTTGCAACTCCTTATTGCTAACTCCTTGTTGCAAATTCCGACTCGAAATGTACCCAATCACTTATTAGCATCACAGTGTAACAAAATAATATATTCAATGAACATGATTATTGGTAGTGTTAATAAATATAACTATTATTACCTATAAATTATAGTTTCTCACTTCACCGTTTCTATTACTGATGCTATTTCATGGAAATATCAGTATATCGAAATAGATGTACTGTATTTTGCCCATTTGTTTTTTTTTCTCAATGTACGCACTTTTAATTCATATAAAAGAGACCAAAACTGCCTAAAATAAATCTGGTCGCCATAACTAATTTACTGTATCATAAAGAAGAGGAAACAGACCTATTTACTTATTGTGACTCTCCATTACGAATTTTCTACGTCATTTAAAATTATCCCTTATTGCAATTTAGTTATTTTTAATTATTATTTTACGCTTTGCTTCCCAAGTCGTTTATATTTTGTTTTCGAAACGTGAATCGCCTATTCTTGGCTCAAATGATTAAATATCTTTCAAGGTCTAAAAGTGATAAAAACGAGGCATTAAAATTTTAAATTTAAGATAAAGAGATAAAGGCTAATCGAACTGGTTAACCAGCTGATCTAAATATAGACTTGGAAATGGACATGAATATTAATCCAGGAGTAAATCTGTCTGTAACAAAAATGCAGTAAAATATAAGCCAAAAAAAAAACTTGTCTTGAAATTAAAATTTTATCAAGTGGTTTTTTTTGTGTGTTTTGCTAACGGCCAGTATTTAATTATCACTTAGATAAAACCTAAGATAACGCCCCAAAACCTTTTCAAATACAAATTATGTGATGTTAATTATAGATGGTATATCCCGAGATTTTTTTTAAAAATTACAGTTACAAAAGTAATTCTCTTGATCAAAAATAAGCAGAGAATATAGAGATCCATTACGTCAGCAGAATTTTTTTTAATGTTGTGAATAATTGAACATAAAAATCAATTAATTCCAAAGTCTGCGACTGAAGTAGAATCATTTAATTGTTAATGAACTCAATGCTTCTAAAAAGCTATTAGTCATAAACTCTGCTAAAATGTATGCCTGTAACGATAAAAAAATTAGATAAATTGAGCATAGACACACATTAGAGCTTTTTTTCCCTTTAATATAACTTATAGTATTATCAAGGATATTAATTTTTTTAAAATACACAATAGGCCGTATATAAAATTAAGTATTTGTAGGTTAAATTTGCTGTGAAATACAACTCTCAATTTTAAAGCTGAGTTATAATAAGGTGCACAGGTTTTTTTTTAATTTAAATACGACGATTCAAGCAAAGAAAGAGAAAAAAATGAGTCATAGTGAAAATTAATATTGTTAATGTAAAACCAATATTGAGGTACGTATCTCATACTTACTTATGTAATTTAATTTTGGGGGAAACAGTTAATAGAAAGACGACGAGAAAAGAGACGAAATCCTGCTTAAATGAAACACATGCTTAAATGAAAGTTCAAGACATTGCACTATAGATAAACCAGTGAAAAAGGCAGTCTCGTGTACCAGATCCAGTTTTTCTGTCTATTTACTACAGTCCTAATATATTTTATTTTATTTTATATTGATTTACCGCATAAATCCCTCGCATACTTGGGTTTATCTACTTAGTCCTTGTTGAATGTTGTAAAAGTAAGATTTAGAACCCCATGAAGTTCACTTTCATTTCGCAATTATCCCCCCAAAAAAAGAATTCTTAATTTAATGTTTATTTTCACAGGTCTCCTTTTTAACTTATTTGGAACGAAAGGGCCATTTGTCCCCCATAGTACCTTTCCTCCTTTCTCAATCCATCTGTTCTGTATTTAACAATGTTCTGTGCCATAACAATATATTTAGTTCTACGTATATATGAGGGAACACCGTTTTCGTCACGAACCTTGTCAAATTCAAATTCAGAAATAAGTTTATTGATTCGGCACTGACTGTCAGAAATTCTCAGGATGATTTAATCAGGTGTGAAATGTATGTAATGACTGCAAGTTACGTGAAGAACTTCTTCAATACTACATTAAAATTAAAAATTTTAATTTTATTGTGGTATTGAAGAAGTGTTCTTTACGTAATTATTATCTACAAGTTTCTGTAAGTCATTACAACATATTTATTTTATGAAATATTATTTCAAGCATTTATTTTCACAATTCCCAGGGTTTACTTACAATAACATATACTGGCCTAACTTATACTAACATATATATGCAGGACGATGGCCGGAGGGCTAGAGCGCTGGCATCCGGTACCAAAGACTGCGGTTTCGAGTCCCACGCTTGGTATAGATGTTTGTATTCGTTCGGAATCGGCTTCAAGCATTACGACCGAGTCGAATTAACCCTCGTGAAGCAAAAGTTGTCCGTAGCGCTCCGAACCAAACCAATAGCATTTAACGTCATTTTATTTAATAATTACAGTTGCTGTTAAATTACAGATTATGAATAAATGAATATTTAATCTATATATTTAAGTTGCTAAGCCGACTTTTTGGGCAGTCCGTGAGAGAAAACTAATGCATCCATTTACTTCATTTTTACCATTTTACGGTCCATCCATTTACGGTCTTAAACGAAAGATTGTAATCTGTATATTTGTCAAATTTGGTTTTTGTAACCTCAATTTCTATTAATTAGAGATAATTTACATTTAAAAATTGATTTCTGTGCATGCTCAGTGGCATTTTTAACTCTGGCTTTAGAAACTCACTGTTTCTGCGTATGCTCGGTGACATGTTTTAATGATAAACATGTTAATTCCGAGGAGTCCTCCCCTCTCTCTCTCTCTCGTGGTCATTTATATTTTTATGATAATTATGTTTGTGAAATATAAATTTAACCTGATAGAAATTGTTTATTTTGCGCTGTTTAATTAGCGATAATTTACAATTTAAAAAATTTATTTCTGCGCATGCTCAGTGGCATTTTTAACTCTGGCTTTAGAAACTCACTGTTTCTGCGTATGCTCGGTGACATGTTTTAATGATAAACACGTTTATTCTGAGGAGTCTCTCTAGATCTCTCTCTGCCATTTTTATTTTTATGATAATTATGTTTGTGAAATATAAGATTAAATCTGATGGAAATTGTTTATTTCGTGCTGTTTAATTAGCTATAATTTACAATTAAAAAATTGCAATCTGCTCATGCTCAGTGACATTTTTAAATCTGGTTTTAGATATTCACTAAGCATTAGGCAGCTTAAACACATTAATTTGTTTCTGCGCATTATTATGATTTTCAACATTTGGCAATGATGTGAGGAGTATAATTTGTGTATTTGTACATTTATTTACTATTTAGCCGTCCTGCTTTGACGGGTACCAACTAGTGTATTATTATTTTCATCAGAATCCCATGAAGAAGAAATTAAATTTTTGATATTAACTGTTATTATGGGGAATCCTTTTGTTTATTTTATGCTGCCAATCAATCACGAATTTAAGTATTTTCATCCAAAATTATTGCATGACAATTTTTTAAAGAACTGGAATACTAATTTGTTATTAAGTAAGCTGTAATGTTGAATAAAATTAATCAGACTGTATGGATGGGAAATTAATTAGGATTTGAAGATATTCGGGTACATAAAATATAAAGAAAAAAAATGTGACTCTCCAATATGAAATTTTCTACGTCATATAAAATTATCACTTATTGCAATTTAGTTACTTCTAATTGTTATTTTACACTTTGCTTCCCAAATCTTTTTATATTTAGTATTTCATCTATCACTAAGCTATGGTGAATTATGATTTATTTTTTATTTTTTATTTTTTGTAAACTACTTGAGCTTAAAATATTCATCACTACATTCTTGCATCGAAAGTAGATGGAAATCAAAAGTAATAAATTTGTTATGTAACCGACATGACAAGAATAGGAATGGAAGCTTTGGAAGATAACACGTTTCCTTCAAAATAGAAAAATAATATACAATAAGGCATGATCAAATATGTTCATGTTTTTCCATTAGTTCCAGCACAATTCATCGCAAACGCTGCGAAACAGGGTCTTTAGTTAGAACGGTCATATGACATTTCCTTATCACCCATTTAATCAAAGAGTTCTCCTCACGTAAAACATGGGCGACGACTCGATATTTTCTCTCTGATTAACGCTCTACTTTAAGGATATATTGCCCTACGTGTCAGAGAAATTTGTAACACGCCCTAATATTATCAGCTTTTACCTAAGAAAAGAACGCATGCAAACTTAGTTTTCACAGAATGTCCGCTGCGTAGGCAAGTGCTTCTACAAGATAACTAGCAAATGTTTTATTTCCTTTATTTATTTAATCTATAAATCTTCTAAGTATTCAATTTATAGAAAACGCGTTATTATTAATGTTTTAGGATTACGGACTTTAAGTACTTTCACGCAAAAAATCCTTGAAATCATGCATTATTAATAAAGAAAGGCTAATTTTCTCATGTTGTCTGGGCCTTGATGGTGGAATATTTTCTTTATGACAAAATATAGGAATTTTTTATCAACATGTCTTCAATGAGGTATTTAAAGAAATTGCAGCTGAACTATTTTGGGAAATTAGAGCTCTATTAAGAAGAATTAATCTTCTATTTTCAAAAAACAAAGCAATTCAAATTAATTTGTGACATAATTTTGACATCATCGCACACTGGGATATAGCTGGCCAAAAATATTTGTTGTCCAGTGCTTGGCGTAAAGCTCATATTACTTTACTTTATCACATTATTACACTTTTTAAAGTAGTTTTTCTTTGGGAATAAATTTTCTAAATAAACAGGATTCGTGTAAAGCCTTTTAAAACTTAAGATTAGCATTAATTGCAAAAAATCGTTAGCAGTTAACTCTGTGGTCGCAATTGTATTTTATTCGGCAAAAAAAATGTAGTTTATGTGATATAAATCGACTCAAAGACTCGTCTAAATATAATTTTTTTCTCCAGATGGCTCTGAAATAATGTTTGTCCAGAAATAATAAAAATAGTTTGATAAAATTTATGTTTCAGGAATTTTTGAAAGATTATCATCCTCTTGGATTTCAAGGCGAAAACACAGATATCACAAAGTAGCTCCACTCGGCGGGGCAACTTTGTGACACATTTTAACTTTAATATCTCAATGGTAATTAAAGATCCGGGTTAGAGCAATACATTACTAAGCAAAGAAAGGATGTGCCAATGTTTTGCAATTGATCGTTTTCTGCTGCTTTTAAAACTGATCAGCTGGCACAGAAAAAAATCTTAAAATCTGTCACAAAGTAATCCCATCTTACAGTATCAATTGAAAGAAGGCATTAATTCAAATATTATTTTCCCAAATTTCCAATATTCAACAGAGGCATTACGTTAAAATTTAGATTAAGTGCTTCTCATATCTTGAAACGTTTAAATCATACCAATTTGAAACTGCAATAAACTTAACATAACAGACAGCCCAAGGCGAATCAACTTTCCCGAAGTTTGTTCGCAAAGACAAAAATTATGCGGATAAAATGCAAGGTATATTTTAGAAACTCGAAATTAGTATAACCTTGAAATTTAACTTTTCACACTATCTCAATTACCTTCTCAGAAATGTAGCTTCTTAAGCAAAGAATCAAACGAAGGCTTCCATGAAGATGCGTAAGAAATTGATGGAAGACATTGGGGAGGATTAAATAACATCAAGCTCTCTAATTTTGAATGCTCAAGCGAGACATAATAGAATTAATAGGGTAAGAAGAAATTTCAAAACAAAATAGAAGTGGTTGCGTTAGTTTTAATGTATATTAAAAAGGATATTAATTCCACCTGTAATATTTTTTACTTCTTTTATGCTAAAGAAGTAGAAGTAACACTGATAAAGTATATTTACGACTTCATTCTATAACAATCAAAATGCATGTGCTTTTATAGACTCTTTGCAAATAGTGCAACATTCAGTTTGAAAGTAAGGTTGTTATTGTATTGACCAAGTGTTGTATTTTTAGAGTTCTTCGTAGGGGAATAAGTGCCGAGAGTATAACTACTATTATTGTTACTGCGGAAACTCTGTGCGTTAAAGAAAAACATAAAACAATTTCAGGGCCCGATTTAGAAAATTCTTGACTATAGGCACAATTCGGGATGGGGGCCCCCTAACACTGATGTGGGCGTAACACTTCCAAAATTGACACACAAAAAAATAATCATAAATCATTGTGAAAGTACCATTTTACCAAGAATTGGCTATTTGAAGCGCAGAAGCCTAGAGCATTATCAAATAACAAAAAGCAATACAATATATTAACTTCTTCATTAAAACACCAATACAATGCAACCAGAAAAACTTATTAATCCCTTATATACACTATAACATACATATGATGAACTATACATATAACTATACATATGATGAACCAATCAATCAAATTTGAAAGGATATATAAAAAATTCCTATTAAAAAAGGTAAAATAAAAAAAATTTGAATTGGGAATTTTCCTTTTTTTCCCTTTTAAAATAAAAAATTTGGGGGCCCCTAGACCCGGGCCTACTGGGCCTAATGGAAAATCAGGGCCTGAACAATTTCCTTTTTTAAGTTATGCACCCGTTAGAAATTATCCCAACGTTTGAATTTTCTTCTTGACTGTTGTATATATATATATATATTGTATATATACATTTTATATATTCTGGCATCCGGTCCGTAGTTTGTGGATTCGACTTCCACTGTTGGTATGGATGTCTGCAGTAATCAGAATCGGCTTTAAACTGAAGGTCCTGGTCTAAATACCTCTTGTGTAAACTCGTGTGTATATATATATATATATATATATATATATATATATATATATATATATATATATGTGTGTGTGTGTGTGTGTGTGTGTGTAAGTAATTCAAATAAAGAAAAAGCTTAAGCATGGACATTTAAGTTAAGTGCAATTAAAAGTTCTTAATTGGATGAAAATAAATATTTATGCTATTAATATTACAAGCTATAATAAAATCAAATATATATCTGAATATTTTTAACCTATTTATTTTCGTTATTTAGATAACTGGTTACGATATTACCATCCGCACATCGAAATATTTGAAAACATTTCGATGAATAATATTCTTCTTTAATAGTATAGATATAAATTAGTTACAATAGAGAATTTACCACCTTGAGTGAGTGAAACTGATTTATCTTCGGGGTTCTGAAAAATTATGGCAAGTTTACAGCCTCAAAAACCGCTTTTCTCATTTCTCAAATAATGAATCGAATCATGAATCAAAATGCAGCCGCTTCAAAACTTCTTGTTAATCAGCTTTGCCTTTTCGGAGAATATATGGCCTCCCGTCACCGAAATTTGTAACTGAGCCCGGTGTTTATCAGCTTTTACTTCAGAACAAGAACAATCGAATAAATGTTCTGCGGAACACGCGTTGTCGGTTCAGGACTTCCCGATAAAAGGGACTCGAATCTTCTTGCGCCACAATAAAAAGAGTTGAGTTATGTATCCTACCCTGGGTTATCTCAAAACCTAACATCCGTTGGCGACGAGACCGGTGTATGTAATGAGCTCATTCGTTAGCAGGCGTAAGGAATGTCGCATCTGTTCCTAGTGGAACCTTTTTTTCGGGCGCGTAGCCCCATTCTCAAACCGTTGGCCGATCTAAACACTATCGAGGAAGCAACACATGTTGATGGTTATTTGTTTAGTTTTTCCTCCTTTGTTCGGACGAGGCTAAAAAAGATGTCTTGATTAGTGAGCGGTTAGAATAAGATACGATCTCTTAATTAATAATTCCCCTTAAGCTGAGGGCACCGGGGTTTATTTTATTACCTTTATTTTTACAATTGTTCGCGAGATTCTCAACAAGATTGTGGGAAAGGCTGTCGTTAGAGAGGGCACATCTGCTTTCAGGTGCTTACGTATGTAAGCAAGTTGGTAACTCTCAGTGGCTAAATCTTGATAACATGCTGTAAATTTATTTTCAGATTCAGTGCGAATTTCAATTCGTATCCGGATTATGCCAGGATAATCGGTGTATCTTCTGAGAGAAAAGAGTAGATTTTTAAATGAATATGTTACGGGGGGTTTACTTCATGCAACTCAAAAAATGGGGAATTGTAACAAAATTTGAATATAAAGTGTTACAGGGAGCATTTAAGTCCAATTTTCATTCTTATTTTGATTGTTTTATTCTGGCCTGTAAGTATCATAGATAGCGAATTTAACCCTTCAGAGTTTGGAACACCAGCAGGCGAGCGTGGCACAAAGTGCAACGTCTCTACAACCTTGATTATTCCTTTTGTAATAAACTTTTTCTTTTTAAACTGAAAATAATAATTCTGAGTTTTATGGCAAGGTATAAAATGTTGATAATATTGAGATATATTTATAATTAAAGGCCAAAGAATTCAGAAAGAATTGGCTTATTTCAAAACTGTCCGGTTTGTTGGATCTAAGGGCAATTTGCGAATGGATTCCTATTATGTCCAAAAACCTAAAAAACAATGGGATTGTCCATCTTCGTGATATGCGGAATACCGTGTAATAGCTGCACATTTGATTGACTACATCATCTCGTGCTTTTGTCGTATTGTAATCCAGTATAATTGCTGGTTTACCACGAATAAATCACGACTAACAATGAATGGAAAGGAATACAAGTGTCAGAAAATCATACCTGCATTAGAAAGGGTGTAGCTATAAATAGAAACTGCTTAGAACATTCAAACCTTACATGTAAAATCAAACCATTGAAAGTTATAAAAATGTTGCACTTTATACACGGGCGCGCCCGCTGAAGTCTTAATCATACATGCGGCTTCTTTGCAATTTTTTTTTAATTTCCTAACAAACTTATTATAACCTCCGAAGAAATTGAGCAAAAAAGCAAAAAAGTTGACCACTTTTAGTAAGCTAGTGAGCTGAGTCATTGTAGGCACATTTTATTAATCTTATTTTTATTACTCAGATTCTCAGAAAGATTTTGGGAAAGTTTTATGGGGCACGTCTGCTGGGTTGGTTTAGTTTTGTTTGGTTTTGTTTGGAGCGCTACGATTATTTTTTGCTACACGAGGGCTAATTAGACCGGGACCTACTGGTTAAAGCCGATTCCGGACGGGTACAAACGTCCATGACATGAGTGGGACTCGAACCCACAGACTCTGGTACCGAATACCAACGCCATAGCCATTTGACCATCGTAAGGCAAACTGACTAACACATATGCTGGGAGGCATTGATACATGCAAGCAAGTTGACACTTCTCATGTGTTCAGGAACTTAGTATATACTCGGAATACGTTAGGGAAGCAATTAAAACCTTTTTACCCCCCCCCTCCCCCAAACGTAAGAATAATGAAACGAACACTTCGTGACTCCCCAGACCAAAACTTAATAACAGCAAAATTAAATAACTGTACGAGCGACCAGTTCAAACTGTTAAAGTCTTGATAACGACCTTTCGATAATTCCTTTGCATGTCACCTCGATCCCAAGGTTGAGAAACGCTGCATTAAGGTAATCCTTTCAACATCAGTTGGCACCGAGCAAAATTCTAATAGAATACTGTCACGAGTTTTTACTTAATAATGCGTAAATAATTATGCGTAAGGTGGGAAGAAATCTAAAAAAGTGAGTTTGTTTCCCCAACTGATGATACCCCGAAATATATATTTTTTACTCCTGAGCTAAGATGTATAAAATATACAAGCCTTCAAAAAAAAAATATATATACGGATTCGTTACTTATCTCAGTTATTTGAACAAAAAATTCAAGTCATCATATGTTTTGCCACCGGTATAATCATTTTCATCTAAATTCCGTCTTTTAAAGCATCTAGAATTGTACTACGCCTTTCCAAAAAGCAAACTGCCAATGGCTCCCTGTAAAAACCTTGTCCAATCCCTCGGATTTTACAAATTTCATATTCCTCCATCTCTCTTCAAAAGTCTTCTGATCACTTTCAGCCACCTGATTATTCGCTTCTAAGAGAACCGATCCACCAACCCTAACAAAACATTTCAAACCTCATCACTATGCGGAACGTAGACGTTACAAGAGTTTTCTGTGGGGTCAATTCAACGGCAAAAATCAAGATCCCGTGTGATTGATTCGATATAGATTCCCCGAGAGGGAGGGCAGGGGGGAGAAGCAGAATTACATTCGGTTCTCTCCCGCATTAACCTCTTTTCTCCAAGAATTTCTAGTAGCCGAAGCACCCCCTAGCTCGTTGGACATCGCAGAGTGTATGTAAATGTTATGCACTCTCCGTTTTGGTAGGATGCTGTCTCTAAATCGTAGGGGAATATCAATGAGGTATCGCGCGGATTTTTCTATTGGTAACAACAGTAAGATGAGAGTTTTTAAAGAATATGTATGCATGAGGAAGGACTGCATATGCACCGAGTGTTTTAAGGTTAATCGGTAGTGATTTGAATGCAGAAGACAGGGGAGAGGGTATAAAATTTCGAATACAGAAAATCGGGTATCACAGATGCCTTTCGCCGTGAAAACCTTTTTACAGATTCGCACAGCAACTGCTTGCAGAAGTCAAAGGAACTTGAGGCATGGCTTGCAAATAAAGTGGTCGGTGGAAAACATATTATATGAACCTCATTCATATTTCATTATCAAGTGCGCAAAATCAAGTAAAGTAAACAGGAAGCAAACATAATCTTATAATTCTGTAATAATAATAATAATAATAATTTCTTCTGGCTGATGAATAAAGGCGATATTTTAAATTAACACTGACGTTAGAAAGCAAACCAGTGGTTTCTTCCTTGAAGAGGTACTCAACCATGGCAACAACCTTGGCAAACCATTGCGAATTGAATTGCAAGGATATTCATCAAGGAAATAAACACGAATAAACAGTCATCATCGTCAAATAAATACATAAAAATAAATAAATAAGCCAAACACCTTTCTCACTGGCGTAAAAACCCAATACCTTGGGCATTATTAAGAGAATGTGAGGGTGATTATATGGAAAGGTGTAGTAACTGAAATTCTCTTACATAATAGGGTGGATTAGTACTTTGTAAGCTAACGTCGAAATCTAGAGGGTCAATATTCCCTTCCTAGTCTTAACAACCTTACAACCTTACTAATTCCTTACAACGTCTTTTATAACTATAAAATTTTTTAATTATAAACTGTGTAGAAATTGCACAGTAATAGTAGTCCTGTTAAACTTCGTAATAATATATTATTTAAACAGAGTCGAATAGCTAGGATGATAGTGTTCGAACCCAGTGTGAGGGTTCGAATCCTGAGTTAGCCATAGTTTTTTGCAGCCACTAGGAACCGATTTAAGCTGTAGGCCCCAATCAGTTTCCATTGTACTGCAGAAGATGATAACAGCTTTCCAAACCAACTATTCTTTAAATATTAATAAGAACTACAAAATGGAAGCAAATTTAAAATTCTCATGAATTTTCGCTATTTTCTCTCAAAACTTTAGTCAGGAAATTTAAACGTAACTTAAAACACTTTCTGTTGTTACAGAAAATACTCTGACTTAAGAGAGAGAAAATTTGAGTTTCAATGCCGTCAATATAGAAATAATATTTCAACTGGAAACATCACTTTATAGATGCTTTTCCACCTGTTAATGTGCTATCTGAATATAATACAAAAAAAAGTATCCAAGAGTAAAAACCCAGGTATCCCAGGTAGTTATATCCGGACGGATCGTACCCAGACGACTTTGAAAGAATTGGCACTTGGAAATTGCGATTGATTGTGTCGAGAGAGATCTTAAGATCATTGAAATCAACCGGTGGAGAGTATTGGCGTCTGATCGTGCTGGATGAGAAAACTGACTGGGACTGTCCAGGCCTGTATTAAGCTGTCGTGCTGATGAAGAAGAAGAAGAGTTAAAATTTACTGTCCACACATAATATTATCTCACTATACAGGAATGATATTACCTAGTTTTGTAGGAACTAAAACTTTACTGTTTCCATGAGTTGAGAATTTAATGATTATTTTGGACTGTATTAACACTTTTTGTTGCATGATAAGCCCTATTATTTTTGCAATAATACATTCTCTGTATATAGACAGGAGATAGATAGCAGGATAAAGTAAATTTGTGTAAGTCTTATTTTTTCACGGAATTATTTTATTGGAACGTTCAACGCGATATTTATTTTTTTAATTATTTTAAAGGAATTCTGAGCTGGTATCATCACCTTAGAAAGCAGTCGAATAATTTTTACAGTTATCTTGTGCATTGAGTAGAAATAAACTAAAACCCTCTGTACATTAAAACTAAAAATATTCGTGGAATATTTAGATCTGAGCCTAAGTACATTGTTTTTATTAAACAATTCCGTCCCTCTTCGATGATGATTCCCATTCTAGCAGTTAAGTTCAATTATGGGTTGTTATTCCAAATGTTATATTATTTTTCATTTATAAAGATAAATGTATTACGTAGCACTTTTTCAGACATTTAGGGCAAAAAATTGTCTCCTTAAGTCAGCAACGCCCGTTTTCGTATTGAATAAGTCACCAATGTTCTTAAAAGATCTCATAAAAAAGATTAAAATTTAATAAGTACTGGCATCTACTGACCATATTATGTTTGCAGTACTTCACGTGGTTGATCACTTTTTGAAAAAGAGACACAAAAATGTAAATAACAGGAAGGAAGTAAAAATCGTTGAAGATTTAATATGAAAATTTAAAATTATTTTACACTTTTCCTAATTACTCTCCTTCTCCAGCACAAAAAAATATTGTTGATCAGGAATTCTTATATGGGTACAAAATAATCTTTCATGTGTTCAAAAATTATCTAATAGTGTAAATAAAGAGTTTTAAGCATCTGAAAGTTTACAGGAATTAGCGATTGGTGTTAAACTGATACTGAGTTCTTCTCTTCTCCTTGATATTATTAATGTGCTTGGATTTCAAATTTATTTTGAACATTAAACAACTGATTAAAGCATGTATCAACAAATCATCGTTTTTTTTCGTATAAATCATTGTTTCATGCATTAGTTTTCTGTCTTTTTTTCTTTTGTGCTGTTGAAAGAAATTAATTCTAAATAATTGTAAACTTCATCACCTAATGTTTGTAACGTGTACCTCATAAGTAAATAAACTGGGTTTATTTAGAAATACATATCCAATTCAAGAAGACAGGAGACGTTTAACTTAATACTAATATAACAAGCATGCCCCATTTTTAAAGCAAAATATCAGGAAATTTGACGTTTGCTTCCCTAATCGTACCTCCATCACTTCCTTTTGGTTAGATCAGCAATTCCTGATTCTTCTCTGACAATTACCGAATCTTTTGTATGTTATGATCAATTGTCGAGTGCCCAGGGACCCTTTTATTAAGGGCAAATATCCTCCCCATATGCTTTCATACGCTTCAGAAGAGAACCAGGTGTTTTTTGTAAATTATATATGAAATTGTTGAGGTGATTGTTACAATGATTTACATGTATGTGAGATGTACTGATCTAATAATTTCATGGCATAAACGCATAAAAGTCCATTTATCAAGTTTTATAGTAAAGAAGGCATGATAAGAATTATATTTGTGATATCATTTTTATCATCTCAAATTAGATACAATAAATTCCATAAGGTTTGTGACAATCAAATGTTATATCGTAATATTGACATCATTTTTCGAATATAAAAGGCAACTATCCAAATTTTGAGAGAGAAATGTTTGCTATATTTCATGACGAAAAGTATACTATTCTTTCGTCAATAAGGCTTAATAACTATAGGAAATTTGCAGTTGTCAAGCATGATATAAAAGTGCTTGATTGAAAACAGGATCAAGTATCTCCTATTTTCGTGAGTTTTGTGCTTCTTTTTTCGCGATTATTAGCATAAATAGATAGAGGTTGATAAATAAATAATTACATTATTAACCAGATATATTTTACGCATGAAAAGTGATTCCTATTATACAATGAAAAAAAAAGGAAATTATTCTTCTTTGTGAAACTGAATGTTGAGGTAGTTTCCTCTCATTGAAAAAAAAACATTCGACAAAAGAGATATAAATATAAATAAAAAGTATTTAAACTTCTAAGAAATCTAGGAATAGCAATCAACCACTTTTAATCGGTTTCGAAATTTCAATGAGATCATTTGATGCAATTAATGCAATTAAGATCACATAAAATTTTTGAAAGAAGATTGAATAATCATGCTAATTTCTAATCATTCATTCTGCAAAGCTGAGAAACCTGCTGAGGGTGAAACTAAATACCAGCACTTTTATGAAATGTAATCTGCAATTCCAAAACATTCGGTTCGATTTACTTTTGGGTGAAAATTACCTCCGAAAATCTTAAAAATATCTAATTAATTAGCTCTACAATCAATCGATTTTTCACCGCTTGTCAACTGGTGATGCATTCTCCCTGAAGGGGCGCTATTCTTCCCCGGTTGGCACCCCTGATATTTTAAAGTATTCTTCCCAACATAAAATGCGGAGGTGGCTTCATTTAAAGAGTAGGGGGGTCGATGAAGTACTTTAGGGGGTGGACGTTAGGCGTTGCCTTGGTAACGAACATGATGGATCCCCTACAAGAGAAAGGCCGGTTTTAAGATAAGATCCCAAAATCAAATGAGATAGAATTGGAATTTTTCATTTTACGGGGCGACTCTTGTTAAACGCGAATTTGTTCCCTTTCGAAAACTATTAAGCGGGGAATAGTCGAATTAAGTTCTCTGTTTTAAGCCATCCTCATTAATTCCTGCGGGCCAGTTGTAAGTAATTAGTCACTTTATAAGTTTCATTACTGATTGTCTCGAATGACGACTTCATTAGAAAGTAGCTTGGCGCGGAAAGCCTTCCCTCGACGGGCCACCAACTGCCATCATTTTATTTTAATCGTCGCATGTCGTCGGAGACTATTTATTTTCCCCCAAGTCATTATTCACTCTGCATACAATCCAAAGATAGTCATCGAAATGTCATTATGGACATTCTATCACCAGGAATTTAGGATGGGTAGGTTTGACAGTGTTCACGAACAATCCATAGCTTGTCCCAAATATTATATTCGATCACTGATACCCAAAAAAGAGTTCTGAATTACCACCACGGTTTTGTGGCAGAACTCTTATTAATTTATATACCATGCCGCATTTTTCAGAAATTTCTCGTAATTTAATGAATTAAATAACAGAGAACAAGGCTGCATGAAAAGGATTAAATAAAGAGGACTCGCAGTTCAAGCTTTGACTGTATAAATACCCATAAATATTATTACTCTACATTGACAGCTATACGATGTTACTACCCAATAGAGCGCAATTAGGGTTAAAACTGTTGGAAAAACACGGGTAATTAGTATGCTGTGAAAAATTAACCTTTCAGATTACTCAAATGCTATATATATATATATATATATATATATATATATATATATATATATATATATACAGGTGGTTATCAAAATAATGGAAACACCTATGAATCTTGAAATCCTATGAACACCCCCCCCCCCTTGAAATCCCTTGAATACCTATGAAATTCCCATGAATCGCATTCCTTTGCATTTCTACACGTGTATATGTCCAAATTCAGGAGTGGGTTAGCATTACGAACCCATAATCTGATGACCCTATAAATAATAGTCACATGCCTACCTCGTCCTCTCGCTTTTAATGTTGAAAGGTGATATTATTCCAAGCCGTTCTTCTGGAATAAACGGCTATATTTTCGCTCTAATAAACGATGTACTAAGAAGTTCGGCCCGATTGCATTTAAATCTAACTTTTATTCCTTTCAGGCTGAGTCTAGCTCCAGCCATGTAAATATGAGCTAGTTTTCCCTTTCAGGTTATAATTTAACGACGTGATGTAATGGGAATATTATATATATATATATATATATATATATATATATATATATATATATATATATATATATATATATATATATATATATATATATATATATATATATATATATATATATATATAATGACGCCGCACCAATTTTAATTCTATTCCAATCTTGTCTTTCGCGTTATATAATTAACTTCCGAGTTCTTTCTATATGCGTCTGGATGTCGCCTGGGCATATGGCACCACAGGAGATGACGTGGTAAACTGAAACTAAATTTTATATATGCTGGTGTGAGTGTCGGTAATATGTACTTTAAGATTGAATCAGGGATTGAGTAGACGCCATTATCCATACTCTCTACCTGTAAATATGTACATAGCTTCTACTGCTTTACATTTCGTATAATATGTTGAACTGTTCGATAACCATAATCTGTGTAGAGTAATAAAAGTATTATTCAGTTTAACTGAATTAATTGATTTGAAGCTTATGTGTCCAAGACCCGACTACCAAGCCGAATGCCAGTTCGGCTGTTTTCCCGGATATTGTCGTCTATAGATGCGGTATTTCATATTTATATATATATATATATATATATATATATATATATATATATATATATATATATATATATATATATATATGACACGGTGCTTACAACCCGTAACTCTTTAAACAATATTTAACAGTTTATAGCAGTCATCAACAAAAGGCCGGTAAAATAACTACCACTTAAATAACAATTAAGGACTTCTTTATTAACATTAATTAAAACTCC